>OX451738.1:726512629-726634660 GCA_948472305.1 Vicia faba | reverse complement strand
AGATGAAACCCCCTCACAATTCTCAATACAATATTCTCGGTTACACAAACCTAATTGGATATTATCAAATCTCGTCTATATAGAACCTTAACAAAAATGATTATGTGTAGTTTGTTAGTGTGTATACATAGGTTAGAGGTTGAAGATGAGGAGCCATAGTGGTAAGTCTTTATAGTTTCATCAAGTTGAAATGATGCATGTATGATGTATTATAGTTGAGGAAACATGGTGGTAAAGTGAAGAACTTTGGATTTAAAAAAAAGTTAAAATTTTTGACTAAACAATTAGGATGTGTCGACACATATGAGTTACGTGCCGACACATGATGTCAAAAATTAACTCATGTGCCGACCTGAAACAAGAAATGTGCCGACAAATGAGAAATAAAAGCTACAAGCTTTAATAATGCAGTACATGTGTCGGCCTGAAAATTGTATGTGTCAGCACATACTGTTATTTTTTCATCATGTGTCGACATGAAATGTACTAGGTGCCGACCTATGCAAGACATAAGCTACAAACCTTTAAAACTGAAGTACATATGCTGACCTGAAAAGCGTATGTGCTGGTACATGCTCTTAATTTTCGTACATAAATTAAATTTTCATTATTTTGACCAAATTTTAACTTTTTTGAATGCTTCCTGAGACCTCTAATGTAAGGGTGCACAAAACGACACAGAGACACCGTCCAATATACAAAAAATTCTAAGTTTTCCTAGTTTTAACAACATGCGAAAATATCAATCAATTTCACGACATATTGTTGAAGTATATGAATTTGCATCACTTCGAGAATATAATTATATCCTTTCCTTCAGAAAAGAGTCTAATTGGATAAGATATATGAACTAAGGCAAAAAAATAAGTTTGATGAGGTTTGTCTTTTTTTTGGAATTTTGGAAGAGTTTAAACGTGCTTAATTATTTTAGCATTTATTAAGAAAAATATTTTCCGGATCACTTGACAAAAGTCAAGGTTTGTTAAGAAAATATACGAAGTTTGAAAACAAGAAGTTTTGAAACAGGAAGAAGATTTTGAAATTTAAAGAAGTGGAGAAGATGAAGAGACTATCCTAAAGCATAAAATAAATTATAAGAAATAAATAGTATCATTGTAAGATAGACAAAAGAAAGCCTTCTGTGTCTATGTGAACTAACCACAAGAAGAGCAAGCATTTGACATTGGTCAAAATAAGCATTCATTTCCCTTTGGATTAAGCCATAAGTCAATCATAATAGATAATCAACCACACAAATAGATGAATGCTAAAGCATAAGATAAAATCCAAAGTAACATATGAAGCACAATGTATCAGATGAAATAGCAAGATCATCAGAGCAATATGTCTTGATTTGAAGTTCAAAGGTCCAATTGAGTTACAAGGTCTTAGATGAATTCATAATGTATCAGATGAATCCCTAGGTTTCAAATGATTTCACTCCATGCAAAGGAAAAGTTATAAATCCTAGATCCAAAGTCCAAAACACCTCAAGAAAATGATATAAATCAAATAGTCATCAAGAACACATTAAATGTTTTTAGGGTTTTTTCCATTATTAATGTCTTTTAGTCAAAAAGAAAAAAGAAAATCCCAAGAGACAAAAGGAAAAAGGCATGAAATAAATGACATAAAAGTAAAATGACATTAAAGTAAAGAGGCAAAAATTTAAATGACATTAATGTAAAAGTGCGGGAAATTAAAGTTAGCATAATTAACAAGGGTAAATGTTAGTGTTAATGAAAATTAAACCGATTCGGGACAAACTTAGCGCTATGTTAAGCAATCGTAAGTGAACTTATGTAGAAGTTGCACCTATCGGAGGCCGGGATATAACAATATAGGTGTAGTGCATGTTATAGAAATGATACAAAGTCATTCTATGAAAACAATGCAACACCATTTATTTAAAATAAAATCAAAAGAAAGAAAAAGAAGAAGAAAAGTGATCAAGCACAAAGGCAAGGAGATTAGATCATTACTTAAATCAATTTCTTCATGATACCTTGAGACAAACTTATCGTCAACCCAAACTACCTAAAGTGACCAAATGATCATTTAAAGGTAGATTTGAAATGAAGAAAAGTCATCAAGGATCAATCCAAACCTAATTGAACAAGATGAATCAATAATCAACCTATTGATCAAAGTCAACTAAAAAAAGAAGAAGAATGAGATGAGGTGAAAAAAGAGCAAACTAAATTGAATCACAACATGAGATCAATCTATCATCAATTTCAATCACCTCTCGTAGTAGCAAAATGGGATAAACCTTTCATCAATCCAATAAGTTCTCTAGTTTTAAGGATTGACATTAATTTTTTTAAGACAAACAATACAACAATATGTTAGATAGGATATATTAACTTGCCTAGAGGAACAGGTTGAGGCAAGAAGTCCAATCTTATGTTAGAACATGTTGAGTTTAAGAGTTTCAACATCTGTAACAACGTTTTAGATAAGATGTCCTGTAAAGGAGCATACGACATCACGCATGAGCTGGAGTGGACAATTAGATTCTGTTATGATTTAACTGATGCTAAATATTTTTGGAAATATTATGCAGCATTATAGGCTGTTGATTTAAAGATCAAGAAGAATCAATCAATTATTGAAGAATATACAGTTTCTAAATTTAGAAATGATTTAGGAAGATTTGATTGATGGTCTTGTTTGTAGCAGAAGTTATTGCTGTTTGTTACAGCTGATATGATGTTATTTGAAGGCTCAAATCCAGTGTGGTATAGGTTATAAATAGAAGTGTTTGTAACCTAGGAAAGACACGGGTTCAAGATGTAGACGTCTAGGGCTTTGTCTTTTTGTCGCTCTCTAGGAAGTTGGTGTAAGTGAACCACTCGGGTTGCGAGATGGTCCATATTGTTCCCACTCAGAATCTGTGAAGTAAGGAGTTAGTTATTGTTCTTGGAAGAAGCTTTGAAACAACTCCAAGTTGTGGTCTTAGTCAAGAGTCCTGGCTAGTGATTATCATGGAAGTGTGTCTTTTTGTTTGTTCAGAATTGTTTGGATCCAATCATTGTCTATGATTGAAGAGGGATTCAGGAGAGCCTCATATCTAGGTGAGTCTTAAATAGAAATCTAGGAATGGTAGTGATTAAGTTATTAGGCCGTAAAATGAAGGTTTTCTGTAGGGTCTATGAATTGATACTATCATAGTGGATTTGTCTCTGACTTGGTATACCTCCAGACTAAGAGAGTTGCTCCGAATTGGATTAACAATTCTGGTATGTATTAGATCTGTTTGTGTTGGTTTCAGACGTGTAGCTTTGGTGGAAAACTACTGTGTTAAGGGTTTGATTTATTTTCAAACCTAGGTTAACCTGTTGCACCGGGAGTATGGTGTGTTTGTGCAAGGTGTAACACCCCAATTCTACCCCAAGCAGTTATGCAAAATAAATCAGAGTTATAAAATTTCAATCATACAAATGAATCGGGACGTCACAAATTCTTCTAACAAAATTCATTGCATTCATCGTGGATATATAACACTTTCAAAACATCAGATGAACCATTATAACATCTTTAATAAATAATTCAATATCTACGCAGCGGAATTCTCAATAACATCTTTAAACAAAACAGCAACTTCGAAACATCTCATATTCAATAATAATCAATTTAAAATTCAACAACTGAAAATCAACAATAAAAAATCAGCAAACGTTCATCCTCCCGAGTGTTACATATCATAGAAATGACACCGACTCGAACTACTGAAGGTATACAACCTTCACTCTCGATTACCTGCACGTTACCAACATAAGGGCAACATTCAAACAAAAGGGGTGAGACATCTAACAATATAATAAAGCGCATGATAATTAATATATTAAATTAGATTAACAACATCACCACTTCACATCTCATAATCAGCAACAATCTCAACAATAATACACATTCACAACATCAATATAACTTCTTTATGCCATCATAAAATGCGACTCAATACTATGCAAATACATGTGGTACCATTGGAGCAGAACTTCCATCTCAAAAATTTGCCAATTAATAGAGGCATCAACAAGGCATAACCTTCATCTCAAAATTTGCCAATCGAGGCCATCTCAACGAGCATAAGCTCCATCTCAAGAATGCAATGTATGCGACACAATCATGAATGTTATAACAACACCCAAATTAATAACATCTCAAATCATCTCAAAACATCTCAAAGTAACATCTCAAAAACATCTCAAATTAACATCTCAGAACATCTCAAATTAACATCTTAGAACATCTCAATTTAACGTCTAAAAAACATCTCAAATAATCAACATCTCAGATCATCAAAATAATTCACCAAACATCATTTATTTATTATAAATCATCAACACAATATTATTAATAACTTCTCATTAACAACTCAGCAATATTTTAATTCCACAGTAACCAATATTGCTATTCTGTAGCTCTAACGTCAAGACGTCACTATTCCTACTGTTATAGCTCAAACAACAGCTACTAAGCATCTAACGTTCATCGTTCTATACAAAACCAACTTAACGTTAAACGCAACTTCTGACCAACACACTTCTAACAACACAGCTTCTAACCAACACAACTTCTAATAACACAGCTTCTAACCAACACAACTTCTAATAACACAGCTTCTAATAACACAACTTCTGGCCAACACAATCTTCTGACTAATACAACTTCTGATGGCACAATCTCTGACAACCTAACTTCTAACCAATACAACTTCTGACTAATACAATTTCTGATGACACAATCTTCTGACTAATACAACTTCTGATCATCAAAACTTCTGACTAATCCCATCTTTTGACTAATCCCATCTTCTGACATCATAACTTCTAACCAGCACAACTTCTAACATCAGAACTTCTACTTTCTAATGGTTCAACGCAACTTCTAACCAACCTAGTTTCGAACATCAGAACTTCTACCTCTTTCTAATCTAGCGCAACTTTTATCAACATCCTTCTAACGTAAGAACTGCTACCTTTCCTTAACGTTAGTACTTTAATTCGTTTGCCTGTTATCACCCTAATCAATTCATTGTTCTAATACAGCAACACACGATCCTTCCTGCATATTCTGCGTTTTCTGTACTGCAATATTTCTATGTTTCTTCTTCCCTGTTCATCATTATAGATTCATACCTAAAGCCCTAAACTTAATCTAATTGTGACAATTCATCACCATGATTACCTTATAATTCTACAGCAATTACACAACATCAAGACATCATTATTCATCGAAATTCATCAATTCTCATCATACATCAATCATATATTCTCAATTCAAGAACAAGGCAACAATCACCTCTAACCCCACATATCAATCATCATAAACACAATTATAGAGTCAGAACCCCACCCTTACCTTGGATTGAAGCTTGCTATACAAATTCCGGTTGGATTCACGTTCTTTCCGTTTTTCCACTTCTTCCAAGAGTTTGCACGTTCTTCTCAATCCTTATATCTTTCTACTGCTTCTTCTATTCCTTCTAACAAATAATAAAATAACCATATTATTTTATTATTCCTTATTGAGCTTAAAACCAACACACCCCCTTATTACTTCTACTCTCTCAAAATAAGCCCACATTAAATAATATTATACTTTTAATACTATTTCACCACTTAATAATATATCTTTAATATTGTTTCTCCACTTAATAAAATAATTAAATCCAATTAATTATAACACATCTTCACAAATATTCCAAAAATAAATAAATTAAATAATTAATTAAATTACAGGCGTTACAACTCTCCCCCACTTAGAATATTTTCGTCCTCGAAAATTTACCTCAATCAAACAATTCTGGATAGGAGTCTCGCATATTGCTCTCCAACTCCCAAGTCATGCTTTCACCAGAAGCTCCTAGCCAAACCACTTTAACCAAGGCAATCTCTTAGCCCCTCAGAGTCTTCATTTCACGATCCGTGATCCGTACCGGCATCGTCTCCACTGTAAGATTATCCCGTACTTGCACATCGTCCATATGAATCACGTGAGATGGATCTGAAATATACTTCCGAAGTTGCGACACGTGAAACACATCATGCAAATTTGAAAGATTAGGTAGTAAAGCCACTCTATAAGCAACATTCCTGACTCTCTTCGAAATCTGGTACGGTCCAATAAAACGAGAAGTGAGCTTCTTAGACTTCAATGCTCGCCCAACACCAGTCACGGGTGTAACTCTCAAAAACACATGATCACAAGCTTGAAATTCTAAATCCTTCCTTCGCTTGTCATGATAACTCTTTTGTCTACTTTGGGAAGCTTTCATCTTTTCTAGAATCAACTTCACCTTCTCAGTAGTCTCACGAACAAGTTCAGGTCCAAGTACTACACTCTCACCAGATTCATACCAATATAACGGAGTTCTACATCTTCGACCATAAAACGCTTCAAACGGTGCCATCCCAATACTAGAATGGTAACTGTTATTATAAGTGAACTCTATCAAAGGAAGATAAGTATCCCACAAACCTCCCTACTCAAGAATACATGCCCTCAGCAAATCTTCCAACGATTGAATAGTCCGTTCAGTCTGATCATCGGTCTAAGGATGATACGCTAAAGTCAACCTCAACTTAGAACCCAATGCTTCTTGCAAACTCTTCCAAAAATTAGAAGTAAATCTTGGATCCCTATCTGACACAATGCACAAAGGAACACCATGCAGCTTCACAATCACACTAATATAAATCTCAGCCAACTTTGACACTGGAAAACTGATGTTAATAGGAACAAAATGAGCTGACTTCGTAAGCCTATAAACAATCACCCAAATAGAATCATGTCCTCTTAAAGTATTAGGCAACCCTGTCACAAAGTCCATTGAAATGCTATCCCATTTCCATTCTGGAACTTCCAACGGTTGCATCAATCCCGCAGGCTTCTGATGTTCAACTTTCGACTTCTGACAAGTCAAACATGCATGCACAAACCGAGCCACGTCACTCTTCATCCCAGGCCACCAAAACAAACCTTTCAAATCTTGATACATCTTTGTAGCTCCTGGATGAATACTCAACTTACTTCTATAACTCTCTTCAAGTATTACTTTATTCATCTCAACATCATCAGGAATACAAATCCGGTTACGAAACCTCAACACACCTTGCTCATCTAGCTTAAAATCATTATTCTCAGACTGATCGATTCCGACCATCAAATCTACCAGTTTCACATCCAACTTCTGAGCTTCTCTGATACTGTCTAGAAATTCATTATTAATCTTCAACATACCCAACATAACACTCTGCGGAGTAACCTCCCAAACTAAGCTCATATCTCTGAACTGCTCAATCAATTCCAACTCTTTAATCATCATTGCTGACATATGTAAAGTCTTTTGACTTAACGCATCAGCTACCACATTCGCTTTTCCTGGATGATAATTCAAACTGAAATCATAATCCCTTAACAATTCCAACCATCTTTGTTACCTCATATTCAACTCCTTCTGGTCGAATAAATACTTTAATCTCTTATGGTCACTAAACAATTCAAATCTAGAACCATAAAGATAATGCCTCCAAATCTTCAATACAAAAACAACATCAACAAGCTCTAAATCATGCGTAGGATAGTTCTTATCATGAGTCCTCAAATGCCTTGAAGCATAAGCAACTACCTTACTATTCTGCATAAGCACACCTCTTAAACCCATATTAGAAGCATCACAATACACCACAAAAGGCTCTCCTGGATTAGGCAACGTCAAAATCGGAGCCGACGTCAACCTCTTCTTCAATTCTGTAAAACTTTCTTCACACTGAACATCCCATATAAACGCTCTACCTTTACAAGTAAACTAATTCAACGGAAGTGACAACTTAGAAAACCCTTCAATAAACCTTCTATAATAACCAGCTAATCCCAAGAAGCTTCTAATCTCAGTAGCTGACTTTGGAGTTTCCCATTGCAACACAGCATCAACCTTTGATGGATCTAAAACAATGCCACTACCTGAAATCACATGACCAAGAAAACTAACCTCTTTCAACCAAAACTCACACTTTGACAGCTTTGCATACAACTTCTTCTCTTTCAAAACTTGCAATACTACTCTTAAATGTTCAGCATGCTCTTCTTCTGACTTAGAGTAAATCAAAATATCATCAATGAACACCACCACGAACCGATCCAAATAAGTATGAAAGATACGATTCATATATTCCATGAATACTCCCGGCGCATTAGTAACACCGAAAGGAATCACCGAATACTCGTAATGTCCATAACGCGTTCTGAAAGCCGTCTTCTGAATATGTTCATCCTTCACTTTAATCTGATGGTAACCCGACCTCAAATCAATCTTACTAAACACACGAGCATCCATCAATTCATCTATTCTTTGAAGTGGATACTTGATCTTAATCGTCACTTTATTCAGCTTTCTATAATCAACACAAAGCCTCATACTTCAATCTTTCTTCTTTACTAACAACACTGGAGTACCCCACGGCGATACACTTGGTCTTACAAACTTTTTCTCAAGTAACTCTTCCAATTGCTTCTTCAACTCTGACAACTAAGATGCAGACATCCTGTATGGTGCCATAGACACAGGTCTGGTACCAGGTACAAGATCAATAGCAAATTCAACTTCCCTCTCGGGCGGTACATCAGGAATCTCATCAGGGAAAACTTCAGGAAATTCACACACCACATGTAATTCCTCAATTATAGCTTGAGTCTCTACAGATAGCGATGCCATCAACGAGAAATTTGTGATTCTTCTTGCATAAACTTTCTCAACTGTCTAGCAGACAACAAACCATCTTCCTCTTCTTCAGGAGTAGAAAACTTCACAGACTTGTCATAACAGTTAATATGAACACATTTATGCTCTAACCAGTTCATACCCAAAATTACATCCAAACCTCTTAACAATAAACAAACCAAATCAACAATAAAGTGTCTGCCGAAGATCGACAAGGGACACTTAGCACACGCAAACGAAGTAGTCACTGACCCCTTGGCCGGAGTATCGACGACCATTTCTCCATTCAAAGAAGAAAACACAAGACCCAATCTTTCAACATAATCAGCAACAATAAAACATTGCGTAGCACCAGTATCAATAATAGTAATTAAAGGAGTACTATTAATGAAACATCTACCTCTAATAAGTTCGTCCTCAACAGTTTTCTAATCCTCAACCAAAGCAAACACTTTACCACTTGACTGAGTCCTCTTCGGTTTCGGACACTGACTACCAATATGCCCTTCCTCTATACAGTTGAAACAAATCACATTCTTGTGTTTACACTCAAATACAACATGTCCGTTCTTACCACAATGGTAACACCTCTTCACTTCAGCAATGCACACATTACTCTTGTGCCCAGGTTTCCCACACTTAAAGCAAATTACACCAGCAGGAGCATCTCCCCCACTAGTCCTCTGTCCATGAGCAACTTTCTATTTACCTTTACCAGCTGGGGCATCATAAGGCTTACCATGATTATGTTGATGCTTACCCCTCTTCTCATTGATAATCTTGTAATGAGCATTATTATCCTCTTCATAAATCCTGCAGCTATCAACCAAATCAGCAAAGACACGGATTTTCTGGTATCCAACTGCCTTCATAATCTCCGGGCGCAACCCGTTCTCAAACTTAATACAATTTGAAAACTCAGCATTTTCCTCAATGTAATGCGGATAAAACATAGCCAACTCCGCAAACTTGGCAGCATACTCAACAACAGACATACTTCCTTGCTTCAGCTCAAGGAACTCAATTTCCTTCTTACCACGGACATCTTCAGGAAAATACTTTCTCAAAAATTCCCTACGGAACACAGCCCAAGTGACATTCTCACCTGCAGCTTCCAACCTCTAACAAGTCTCTAGCCACCAGTCATCAGCCTCGACTGCTAGCATATGAGTCCCATAACAAAACTTCTGCGCTGGAGTGCAGTCCATCACGCGAAAGATTCTCTCTATCTCTTTCAACCATTCCAATGCTCCGTCAGGATCATACTTTCCCTTGAACGTAGGTGGATTCTCTCTCTGGAAAGTCGCCAAGCTACGAGATCCAGCATTCCCGTCAGCATTCGGCTGATTTTCCATCGCATGAGCCATTGCCACTAGAGCAGCAGCAAGTGCAACATCATTCCTTCCAGCCATCTCAACTTATCACTACAACATAAACAACTATTAGAACTCAAAATAACAATACTCGATTGTTAGACAACTAAGATTCGACGACAAGGTCGGACCATCCTTTTTCTCTGATACCAACTTTGTAACACCCCAATTCTACCCCAAACAATTATGCAAAATAAATCAGATTTATAAAATTTCAATCATACAAATGAATCGGGACGTCACAAATTCTTCTAACAAAATTCATTGCATTCATCGTGGATATATAACACTTTCAAAACATCGGATGAACTATTATAACATATTTAATAAATAATTCAATATCTACGCAGCGGAATTCTCAATAACATCTTTAAACAAAACAACAACTTCGAAACATCTCATATTCAATAATAATCAATTTAAAATTCAACAACTGAAAATCAACAATCAAAAATCAGCAAACATTCATCCTCCCGAGTGTTACATATCATAGCAATGACACCGACTCGAACTACTGAAGGTATACAACCTTCACTCTCGATTACCTGCACGTTACCAACATAAGGGCAACATTCAAACAGAAGGGGTGAGACATCTAACAATATAATAAAGCGCATGATAATTAATATATTAAATTAGATTAACAACATCACCACTTCTCATCTCATAATCAGCAACAATCTCAACAATAATACACGTTCACAACATCAATATAACTTCTTTATGCCATCATAAAATGCGACTCAATACTATGCAAATGCATGTTGTACCATTGGAGCAGAACTCCCATCTCAAAAATTTGCCAATTAATAGAGGCATCAACAAGGCATAGCCTTCATCTCAAAATTTGCCAATCCAAGCCATCTCAACGAGCATAAGCTCCATCTCAAGAATGCAATGTATGCGACACAATCATGAATCTAATAACAACACCCAAATTAATAACATCTCAAATCATCTCAAAACATCTCAAAGTAACATCTCAAAAACATCTCAAATTAACATCTCAGAACATCTCAAATGAACATCTCAGAACATCTAAATTTAACATCTCAAAAACATCTCAAATAATCAACATCTCAGATTATCAAAATAATTCATCAAACATCGTTTATTTATTATAAATCATCAACACGATATTATTAATAACTTCTCATTAACAACTCCGCAGTATTTTAATTCCACAGTAACCAATATTGCTATTCTGTAGCTCTAACGTCAAGACGTCACTATTCCTACTATTATAGCTCAAACAGCAACTTCTAAGCATCTAACATTCATCGTTCTGTACAAAACCAACTTAACGTCAAACACAACTTCTGACCAACACACTTCTAACAACACAACTTCTAACCAACACAAATTCTAATAACACAACTTCTAACCAACACAACTTCTAATAACACAACTTCTAATAACACAACTTCTGGCCGACACAATCATCTGACTAATACAACTTCTGATGACACAATCTCTGACAACCTAACTTCTAACCAATACAACTTTTGACTAATACAACTTCTGATTACACAATCTTCTGACTAATACAACTTCTGACTAATACAACTTCTGATGACACAATCTTCTGACTAATACAACTTCTGATCATCACAACTTCTTACTAATCCCATCTTCTGACTAATCCCATCTTTTGACAGCATAACTTCTAACCAGCACAACTTCTAACATCAGAACTTCTACTTTCTAATGGTTCAACGCAACTTCTAACCAAACTAGTTTCGAACATCAGAACTTCTACCTCTTGCTAATCTAGCGTAACTTCTATCAACATCCTTATAACGTAAGAACTACTACCTTTCCTTAACGTTAGTACTCTAATTCATTTGCCAGTTATCACCCCAATTAATTCATTGCTCTAATACAGCAACACACGATCCTTCCTGCATATTCTGCGTTTTCTGTACTGCAATATTTCTACGTTTCTTCTTCCCTGTTCATCACTATAGATTCATACCTAAAGCCCTAAAATTAATCTAATCGTGACAATTCATCACCATGATTACCTTATAATTCTACAGCAATTACACAGCATTAAGACATCATTATTCATCGAAATTCATCAATTCTCATCATACATCAATCATATATTCTCAATTCAAGAACAAGGCAACAATCACCTCTAACCCCACATATCAATCATCATAAACCCAATTATAGAGTCAGAACCCCACCCTTACCTTGGATTGAAGGTTTCTCTACAAATTCCGGTTTGATTCACGTTCTTGCCGTTTTTCCACTTCCTCCAAGAGTTTGCACGTTCTTCTCAATCCTTATTTCTTTCTACTACTTCTTCTATTCCTTCTAACAAATAATAAAATAACCCTATTATTCTATTATTCCTTATTGGGCTTAAAACCAACACACCCCCTTATTACTTCTACTCTCTCAAAATAAGCCCATATTAAATAATATTATACTTTTAATATTATTTCACCACTTAATAATGCATCTCTAATATTATTTCCCCACTTAATAAAATAATTAAATCCAATTAATTATAACACATCTTCACAAATATTCCAAAAATAAATTAATTAAATAATTAATTAAATTATGGGTGTTACACAAGGGTTTATGTTTATGCCTGAATGTTGGTGTGGAGTTTTCTGGTTTATATGCTGCTGCATATATATGTGATGGAAAACTCCTGGTTGTTTTATGTGTTGAGGCTGCAACACATTGTTCTCCTCTAAAGGTGTATCTGATGGTGTGGTGATACTTGAGGAGAGGTACAACGAGCTTTCTAGAGCATCCAAATATACTTGAGGTTTATCCCAATTCCACTCATAAAGGCACTCTTGTGTGAGTTTGTTGAAAAGAGATCTGGTAGAGGAAATTTATTTTCGCTTTCAACCCTAAAAGGCTAATCTCCAGGCTTTGATAAAGGATCTCTTAGTGGGTTCCTTGTAAAGTGAAGTGATGTCATACTAGATGTTGGAACATCAAGCCAGCAGATTATGCAGAGTTTGGTTGGACAAAGGTAGGGTATAGCAGATGCTCAGGGGCTAAACAAACGTGTCCAAATCACATATGTTTAGAACCTACTCCTAATCTAGAAGAGGAGGCATTTGTATCTAAGAAGTTTCTATGATAGAAACATATCTTAGATAAGCATGTTGGTCAGGACACGATCAACATATCTAGCACTCTTTAAATTAGTTTATTTCTAATCTAACCGAGTTGGTGAGCAGTGGTTGTGCATTGTTATGGAGGCTTGATAAAGGTATCCCATCTAGATCCTTTTTATGTGGAGGACAAGCTATAGTGTCAAAACTTCTTCTCTAACATCTGGAAGATCCTTCTGAACAAAGGAGACATGCTTATGGAATATTGTTTATGGACATGAAACATATTCTAATTGAGGGAAGTAAAGCACTTATCACATGATGTGCAACTACCGTATGATTCTCAAGGAATTCTTAGCAGTTAATAAGGGGAGTCCTTAATCTGAATCTAGAAAAACTTGAAGACGTGTCAGACATAATATCTTGACATTCATAAACTGAGAATTTATTTTTCTCAAAATGACTGGACTTCTCATGAATAGGATAAAGGTTGTTTACCCTAACTTGATATCTCTTGTCAAGTCTATGACAGCATAGAACTCTTGTTCTACTAAAAATTATTTCAAGGATTGTCTGCATTGGAGTTGTGTCAACCATAATTTTATGGTTGATTGGTGTCTGCACTGTTGAAATGTCATCTGATTCACCTAGGATGAGCATTTCAGTTATTTGAAGCAAGGATAAGTTATTAGTTTGGGACCAAGAAATTATGGTTCCCTGATATCTATGCGAAATTCCTCTCTCTGTTTGGGTTCAATTATGTGGTGTCCTCGCATGATGGAACAAATGTTTTTGCAAGGACTGAAGGGAATCCTTGTGTGATGGAGAAGCAGACTTATTCTGTATAGTCTATTGGTGATGACCAGTAAATGTCATGATTGTTAAATTCTACTCCAGATACCTGTTAGAGGGAATCTCCTCTTTAGGTGCAGAAGGATAGTATCCAACACCTCAAAGTCAGACATGAGGTCTGAACATTATGCTTTTAAGAAGAAACCTTCTTGAGGTGTGCATGCTTTGCGTGTATTTTGGTTTGGGTTAAAGATTGATCAGCTATTGATGATTGATCATCTTGTATCCCTTGCAAGAATTATGGATTACTATGGGGGCTCATAACCATAGTTAATAGTGAAATCCATGTGTTTGGGACTGATGTCAGATCCGATGTTGGAACATTATCTCAAAGTTTGTGTTATTCCCTCAGCCAAGGAAGTTGTTATTATCCAGAGTGGAGCTAAGGACAAGCCACTGACCTAATCTGGAATATTTTAGGACATGAATGAATGTCATCAACTGATTCCAGACGTATGTAAAAGAAGGATTTCAGACCAAATGTCCTACCTTGTGTGAGAAGGTAATCTTATCATACTTTTGATAAATACTTTGACGGGAGCTGAGTATTTATCTGTCCTCTAACGAGGTTGTACATGAAGGCTGATGGTGAATACTTTAACAGGAGACTAAGTATTTGTTTGAGGAAATTATGCAAATCTGTATTCTGAACATTCTGGTTTAGAAAATATGTGAGAGTTTATTTCTCTCCATGGCATTCAGGTGTTTGGAGAAACTTGAGTAAGCTACACCAGATGTGTATTTTATTGGGAGCTTCTTAAAAGGATTTCTATGCATAATGATTCCTTTGAATGATCAAGAACCAGGTTGATTGGATTCTATATTATGAAGCTAATGTATCACATGATGTCTTAACATCATGATTGTTGATGGTTGTGTTTTTTTTGCTTGGGATTATGCATGTGAAGTTGTTGCTCAAGCATTATTATCAGAAGTGGCTTTTCTGACTATGTGGATTAGAATATGGAGAATCTAATCCTATGTATAGTAGTATGCTTGGTGAATTCATGACTACTTTTTTGAAGACCCCACTAGTATCAATAACTACTAGTGGATGTAAGGGCAGATGAATGGTCTCAGATACTGATGTCAGAACTATTGATGGTGGTTTCTTCTGTTGCAAGTCACTTCAAATGAGTATTGATGATCTGGATCTTAGTAAAGCTTTTAAGCAAACTAAGAATTTATTTTGAAGTTTGAGAGTGAATTTACACCTGGTATGCATGACATCTTGCCTATTCAAAAGGTCATGATACAATGTGTGGATATGCATGGAGTCAGAAGTCTTAGTTGTATTCTCAAGGAGTGAAAGTATCTAACTCAGGATCAACTCTACTTAGGGAGTTGGTGTTCAGCATATGTGTAGAAGTGTTGGTCTTTATCATGAAAGCATAAAGTCTTTAGTGTGTTTTCACCAGGTGGTCAAGTTTTCATCTTCAACTGGAGCATTGTTTATCCATGACATGGGGTCATGTATTTATTTGTAGATTGTTGCTGCAATGATACATATTTTGTTAGAGTGTTGTTCAATATTGTGGAAATGTTATGCCTCTTTTGAGGATGTGATGTCAGACAACATGTTGTGACATTATGAATTTTTTGGTGAACTTGACAAGGCATGGTTTGTGTTAGCCATGTGAAGCTGGGTGATAAATCTGAAGTTCACATTTCTCTCAAATGGTTAATGGTTAAGTCTGGGAGAATTTATTTTTCTCTGCAGAGTTTTTATTGAGAGATGTCACAAATGTGATATTCTGATATCTTGGCGTGTGTCACTAAGTCTAAGTGAAAGGAGAACACTTAGAATCCAATGGAAGACAACGTGAATGAAGATGTGTTGGTCAATGTGCAAGGATAAGAAGACAATGTCTGAATGTAAGTCAGGACATTATTCAGGACATGTTTCATGTGCGACTAACAAGGGAGTGTTACAACAATTCATGATAAAATACGTGTTAGAATTTGTGTTTCAGCATAAACAGTCTAGAGCATTTAAAGGCGTTCAAAACTGTTTTGGACGGTGCACTTTGATGTAAGTGGCATTTTTGTCCATCAATTAATGTCTCTTTGACCAAGATCATCTCATTCAAATATCTTTAATTCCTAAGAAAACTACTCAGCTATTTATAGAGGTCTCTCCTATCCTCTATCTCCATGATAGTGTTTGATTTTGTTTATTATCACTATGGGTTTTGTTCGGGTCTGGGTAAGTTGTGCTTGGGCCTGGTTCTGTGAAGGCCCCCTTTGTCAAATTTTGGCGAAAAAGGGGGAGAAAGAGTGTACTCAGATGGCCAGTCTGGAATCTGCAGATCCAGATGTTGCTTTCAAATGTCAGAAAAGATGTTCCATCTTGTGGCCGTGGCCTGTTATGGTCGGTTATGGTTTTCTGACCTGTGATATGAGTTATGAACACAATTGTGACATGTGTTATGAGTTACCAGGGGTGGTGGTTGATTTGTCTAGGTACATTGGAGGTTGCTGATCAAGGAATGGTTAGAAATTCTCTTATGCCACCATTGGTGGAGTGTTAACTATCTTCTTCCTCATGTGCACCAAACCAAATGACTTCAAGATTTTCTACTCCTTTTCTTGAAGGTTCTGCACTTTGGTGATGGGTTTTGTACTGCAATGGAGCTCATTCAAATTTCTTTCAAGTAGATCTCAAACAAAGATGTCCCAACATCTTTACTGAAGACTGACTCGATGTTGTTATGTTACTGTGATTAGTAGTTTCTGAGGACTACTGTTGGTGGATGTTTTTGTTTATTCTTGTAATTTGGTTGTAATTTTTATTTATTTGTTTTATCCAAAATTTTCCAAAGGGGGAGATTGTAAGTTCTCTAGTTTTAAGGATTGACATTAATTTTTGTAAAACAAATAATACATCAATATGTTAGATAAGATATATTAACTTGCTAACAGGAACATGTTGAAGGAAGAAGTCATATCTTATGTTAGGATATGTTGAGTTGAAGAGTTTCAACATCTGGAACAACATGTTGGATAAGATGTCCTATGAAGGAGCATACGACATCGCATTTGAGCTAAAGTGGACAATTAGATTCTGTTATGATTTAACTGGTGCGGAATATTTTGGGAAATATTATGCAACATTATAGGGCGTTGATTTAAAAGACAACAAGAATCAATCAAAACATTGAAGAATATACAGTTTCTAAATTTGGAGATAATTTAGGAAGATTTGATTGAAGACCTTGTTTGTAGCAGAAGTTACTGTTGTTTGTTATAGCTGATATGTTGTTATTTGAAGACCCAAATCTAGTTGGGTATAGGTTATAAATAGAAGTGTTTGTAATCTAGGAAAGAAACAAGTTCAAGATGTAGAATTCTAGGACTTTGTATTTTTGTCGCTCTCTAGGAGAGTTGGTGTAAGTGAACCACTCGGGTTATGAGATAGTCAATGTTGTTCCCACTAAGAAGCTGTGAAGTAAGGAGTTGATTATTATTCCTGGAGGAAGCTTTGAAGTAACTCCAAGTTATGGTCTTAGTTAAGAGTCTTGGCTAGTGATTGTCATGGAAGTGTGTCTTCTTGTTTGTTTAGAATTGTTTGGATCCAATCGCTGTCTGTGATTAAAGAGAGATTCAGGAGAGCCTCATATCTAGGTGAGTCTTAAATAGAAATCTAGGAAGGGTAGTAATTAAGTGATTAGGGTGTAAACTGGAGGTTTACTATATGGTCTATGAGTTGATACTATCATAGTGGATTTGTCCCTGGCTTGGTATGACCCCAGAGTAGGAGAGTTGCTCTGAATTGGGTTAACAATTCTGATGTGTTGTTTATGCTTTCAGTATTGTTTTTATTGTTGATATCTTGCCTATTTATTTATGTCGGATCAGATGTCCCAACATGTCATAGGACATCTGATTTCTGTCATACCAGAATTTCAAATCCAAAGTACCAAAAATGATCCAAATGATTATTTAATGATAAGTTTGAAATGGTGAAGGTTCACATAACCAAAGCATCACCCAAAGTCCATTGATTTCAAGAAGCATTTGATCAATCAAGCCATGATCCAAGTCAAAAGAAGTAAAACCAAAAATATATGGAGAAAAATCAAATAAAATGAATTATAATGATTTTAATAAAAGGTTAAAAAGGAAAATAAAGAGAAAATTCCAAAACAGTATCTAAGCACCAAATAAATGGCTACAAAAAATATGGAAAGATTAGAAATATTATAAAGAAGTAGATCTTACACGTGTGAATTTCAGATCACAAAAGTGTAAACCAAGTTGGAAATTTTCTAGATCCAAGTGTGTGAAGAAATGGCATGGAATATGTGACATGTTGCTCATTTCAGGTCGTTTTACATTGTACCCAACGCGTTTCATCATCATACAGAAGTATGCACATGTGCAAAGTGGTCTCATTTAAGTTTTAGGCCATCTCCAATTATAGGTCTTTCGGTACAAACAGACTTCATGGTCTCCAACATTTAAGGGTCTTAGAGCTTGAATTGATGTTTTACCTTTGAAGCAAAAATGTAAAGGATATCATTCTTGACGTTTGGCTCAAAGAAGCACCCACAAATTGTGAAAATTGAAAAATTTATGGTGTTTGGAACAAAGGCATGCCATACTTGGTTTTTAAGTCAAACCACCATGTTCTAACTTGACATATTTGATATTTTCTTGCATTCTGAAGCACAATGATGATCATATGAACTCTAAATCAACTTTCCTTGATAGACCATTAATTAATGTTGATGACACCTTGAGGAAAATGATGAAGAAGGCATGAAAATAAACACATGAACTTATATTGAGTTAACTTGCAAACCAAGCATCAAATTTGAACTTCTTTTGGTCAAATGGTGTTGAATGAAGTTTTACATAAATGTGACCTAAAATTATATATCAAGCCTTGAATAATAATCTTTGTTGACCACTTGTTGACCTTGACTTTGACTTAAGGGATGAAACCCTAATTTGGAAACCACCTTGATCTTTTGATGAAATAAACCTACCTTGAAAAATAAGAAAAGGAAACAAAGCATACTTTGTATTTTGAATAGGTTTAGTAAAGCACAAAAGAAAGTAAACACAAAGGTAAAAGAAAATAAAAAAGGTGTTTGGTGACCTCAAAGAAAAACCCTATAGAATCAAAGATTAGGAGGTTACCAAGTTTGTGATTTTGATGAAATGAAATGGTATGATAGCTCGGATCTTAGGGGTAAAATTTAGGGTATGACACTATCTTACATATACCATGGCCTCCCTAGTGAGCCATGTAGACCGCCCAAAATAAGGTGTAATGTCACCTTAATTGGTCTAACGAGACGCCCATCACAATTGTGCCCTCTAAACCCACGTTCATGGGCCACCTAAAATGAATGAAATGTCACTATCATAACTGATTTAGGGTCAGCCAAAGGAAGAAATTTGTTTCCCCATAATCCAAGGAAAAAAAGTCCTCCCATGATCATGTTCCTTCATAAAAAAGCTAGGGTAAACCATTATCTGGGTCTCTTGCCCTTTTCCAAGAAGCCTTTATAAATACATCTTTCCTAAAATAAGGAGGAAAATCATATATTCACCATATAATACCCATGTAATATAGTTTCTCACCCTCGAGAGTTTTCTACAGATCCATAAAAAACACCTCCAAAATAGGGTTATCACCCTCGTGAGCTTACCCTAGCATCTAGAAACACTAATGCCTCATGAAAACCCTATTAGCCTAGAGTTGCTGTGCATTTACACTTTTTTTAGCAAGTAGAGTTTTACCCACCGCGGATTCTAGTAAAACTGACATGAAACTCAAATTTGCGAGAAAGAGAGCCGCCACACAAGTAGGTTCTTATATTTGATCACCGCCTTTGTAACTTATTTATTGTCAAAACTCATTAGCGTTGTTCATGGTGGCTATATGCGTGATGAAGGAGCAGAGGCATGTTTTCCAACTCATAATTTTACTATTTTCCACAAATTGCTTTATAATATTGACTAATAAATAAATGAATTATTTCTGAAAATAAATAATTAAGACTGTAACATCCTGATTTTTAAAATATGATATATTTAATTGTTTTATTTCGTGATAGTTTTTCTTGTGCAAAACAGTTTTTAAGAGAAAAATTTTTCATCATCAATTTGGAAGAGCATGAAAACAAATAATTTATGATTAATAATAATAATAATAATAATCATAATCATAATAATAATAATAATAATAATAACGATGATAATAATAATTATAATAATAATATAATAATAATAATAATAATAATAATAATAATAATAATAAATAATAATAATAATAATAATAATAATAATAATAATAACAATAACAATAATAATAATAATAAATAATAATAATAATAATAATAATAATAATAATAATAATAATAATAATAAATAATAATACTAACAATAATAATAATAATAATAATAATAATAATAATAATAATAACAATAATAATAACAATAATAATAATAATAATAATAATAATAATAATAATAATAATAATAATAATAATAATAATAATAATAATAATAATAATAATAATAATAATAATAATAATAATAATAATAATAATAATAATAATAATTGTTAGTGTATGTTGGCAGCAATTTTGGTAAAACAATGCCTTGGTAATGTTTTGCTTAATGTCTTGACATATGAAGTAAAACATCTAAATTGTTGTTGAATGATGTCAAAGAAGATGTCTTGACATCTGCCTCTTGATCTGAACATGGTCTCAGATTTTCTATTTCATGGTTTTAAGCGTGGCTTATTCAGGTGCTATGGTTTATAACTTGCGAAAAATATGGAGGATTATTTTTCGATCTGTCTTATCCTTTTGAATTATATCTTGGCCTATTTTCATGGAGATATTTAAGGAATTCAATTTATTAGAATACTTACTTTCCAGCCCAAGCCCGCTGCTGCGCCTTTATAAGGACTTGCATCCTTATTCATTAAACGACAACTTTTGAAGAAGAATATATTCTTTCTGTTTTAGAAGTCTAAGTCTTTTAATTGTAATACACTCTAGTATTTGTTTAATACTTGAGTTGTAATTTGAGTTTTTAATTGCGGATCATTCATAAGCTTTTAAGTACTGAATGATTGAAGTCTTTAAAACTTAATATTTCTGCTGTTTTTCACTGTTAGTGATTGAAGGGATTTGAGGAGGGCCTCATACCTAGATGTATCTTAGGTAAAAGTATATCACGAGTGGTGATTAAGTGATCAAATTGTAAATTGGTTATTTACTGAGGGTCTATGAATTGATACTATTTAGTGGACTTGTCCCTGGCTTGGTAGCCCTCAGAGTAAGTGTTGTTGTACACCGAACTGGGTTAACAATCTCTTGTGTTTTTACTTCTTTTATTATTGTTTCATTTTATATTGTCCTCATATATTTGTGTTGTGACATCTCCTTCGACATCATATATCTGATACCAGAATTTCAATTGGTATCAGAGCAGACATCATGCTCTATATCTGGGTGAGATCTAGGGAAGATACTTTCTGGTACTATGGACAAGGAAGGAGGATTTGTGAGCAGACCACCCATTCTGGATGGAAACAATTATGACTATTAGAAACCGCGTATGGTGGCCTTTCTAAAGTCTCTGGACAGTAGGGCTTGGAAAGTTGTCTTAAAAGGATGGAAACACCCTGTCAAATTGGGAGAAAATGGAGAACCTACTTCTGAGTTAAAGCCAGAAGAAGATTGGTCTAAAGAAGAAGATGAAATTGCTCTTGGAAATTCTAAAGCCTTGAATACTATATTCAATGGAATTGACAAGAACATTTTCAGATTAGTGAACACATGTGAAGTGGCTAAGGATGCATGGGGGATTCTTCAATCTACCCATGAAGGCACATCCAAAGTTAAGATGTCAAGACTTCAGTTGCTCACCACCATATTTGAACATTCTTGAGATTGCTAATGCAGCCAGTGCTTTAGGAGAAAAAAAATTCCAGAAGACAAATTGGTGAGAAATATGCTTAGGTCTCTTCCCAAGAGAAGAAGCACAATACATTGACAAGATGAAAGTGGATGAACTTGTTGGATCACTTCAGACATTTGAATTAAGCATTAATGAAAGATCTGAAAAGAAGAACAAAAGCATATCTTTTGTAACCAATACTGAAGATGAAGAGGAGGATTGTGATTTGGATCTTGATGAAGTAATATCTAATGCCTTAATTATGCTTGGAAGATAGGTTAATAAAGTGATAAAAAGGATGGATAAGAACCCAAGATCAAATGTCAAGAACATCTCATCTGACATCCTTAAGTTAAATGAGTTTGGTTGAAAAAGGGTTGAAGAAAAGCCACTAAAGGGAAGGGAATACAATGTTATGGATGTAAAGGCTTTGGACACATTGAAGTTGAATGTCCTACATATCTTAAGAAATAGAAGAAGAATCCATATGTTACTTGGCCTGAAGAGGATTATGAGAGTGATCTTAAAGAGGAATCTGCAAAGTATGTTAAAGCATTGACATGAAAATATGTGTATGATGAAGATTCTAGTAATGGTGAACTAACTTTTGATGAGCTAGCTGCCCCGTACAAAGAAATGTGTCTTAGAAGTGCAAAAGTTTTCCTATAAGGGGAGAAACAGAAAGCACTCATAACTCAGTTGAAGGCAGAAAGGAAAGGGCATCTGAAAACTATTTCTAATCTGGAAAGTGAAGTGAATTCTCTGATTTCTAATCTTGATAGAATGATCAAGTCTCTCAAGATGGTGAATAATGGGTCTGAAACATTAGATGAAATTCTTCAAGTGGGAAGATTGACAGGAGACAAGAGTGGTATAGGGTTTAATGATAAAAAGGAACCTATTTCAGAAGAACCTTCATCAGATTCCACTCATGCCAAGTCTAAACCAAAGATGTCGAATAAAATGTCTCAACATCATGGCAAACATCATGGAAGAAAAAAATTAATCACATCAGAGAGAAATCTCAGCCCTGGAGATGTCATCACTGTGGAATGTTTGGACATATAAGAACTTTTTGTTTCAAGTTGTATGGGTATCCTAAAACTACCCCTCTTCCCAAGACTGATCAGATCTCTCAAAATAGCAAAAAGTAGAAACAATGGGTTCCTAAGTCTAATGTTGCAAGTTTCATAGCTCGTACCTTTCTCAGAGTATCAACCAAAGATGACTGGTACTTTAACAGTGGATGTTCTAGACACATGACAGGTGTCAAGAATCTATTGGTAGATATCAAATCTCATTCCACCAGTTATGTGACTTTTGGTGATGGAGCCAAAAATGAAATCAAAGGAGTTGGAAAGCTAGAATGTTCATAAGTACCAAAACTTGACAATGTGTTACTTGTTAAAGGGTTAACAGCTAACCTAATAAGTATAAGCCAACTATGTGATCAAGGATTCAAAGTAAACTTCACCAAGACAAAATGTCTCGTTTGCAATGAGAAGAATGAAGTTATTATGAAAGGAATCAGATCTAAAGATAATTGTTATCTATGGGTTCCCCAAGAGTTGAACTTCTCCTCAACACGTGCTTTATCCAAAGATAAGAAAGTTAAACTGTGGCATAAAAAACTGGGACACTTGCATCTGAAAGGAATGAAAAGAATTATATCTATTGAAGCCGTGAGAGGGATTCCTAAGCTCAAAATAGAAGAAGGGGGAGTTTATGGTGACTTCCAGATTGGAAAGCAAAATAAGATGTCACATCAGAAGATCCAACATCTTACTACATCAAATGTTTTGGAACTTCTTCACATGGACTTGATGGTACCTATGCAGGTTGAAAGTCTTGGTGGAAAGAAGTATGCCTATGATGTTGTAGATGACTTCTCTAGGTATACATGGATAAGTTTTATCAGAGAAAAATCATAAACTTTTGAAGTGTTTAAAGATCACTGTCAAAAACTTCAAAGGGAAAAATATAGTCATGTCATCAAAATCAGAAGTGATCATGGAAAGAAATTTGAGAACAATAAATTTGCTAATTTTTTCTCTTCTGAAGGAATCAGTCATGAACTTTCCTCTCCCATTACTCCTCAGTAAAATGGGATTTTGGAACGCAAAAACAGAACCCTTCAAGAATCTGCCAAAGCTATGATTCATGCTAAGAAGTTACCCTACCACTTTTGTACTGAAGCTATGAATAATGCGTGTTATATCCATAACAGAGTCACTCTAAGGAAAGGCACTTCAGCCACCTTGTATTAAATGTGGAAGGGAAAAAAACCTACTGTTAAATACTTTCATGTTTTTGGAAGTAAATGTTACATCTTAGCTGATACTGAACAAAGGAGGAAGATGGATCCCAAAAGTGATGAAGGAATATTCCCGGGTTACTCTACAAATAGCAGAGCTTACAGAGTCTTTAAATTTAAATTGTTTCAAATGGATTTAAAGAGTGCCTTCTTAAATGGCTATCTGAATGAGGATGTTTATGTGGAACAACCTAAGGGATTTGTTGATCCAAGTTTTCCTAAACATGTGTACAAACTGAAGAAAGCTCTGTATGGATTGAAGTAGGCTCCAAGAGCTTGGTATGAGAGATTGACAGAATTTCATGGTGAGAATGGATATAGGAAAGGTGGCATAGACAAAACTATTCTTGTCAAGGAAGAAGAAGGGAAGATCACGATTGCACAAATTTATGTCGATGATATTGTGTTTGGTGGGATGTCAAATGAGATGGTTCAACATTTTGTCAAGCAAATGCATTCAGAATTTGAGATGAGTCTTGTTGGTGAGTTAACCTACTTTATTGGTCTACAAGTTAAACAAATGGAAGATTCCATATATTTATCTTAGAGAAAGTATGTGAAGAATATAGTAAAGAAATTTGGGATGGAAAATGCTAGCCACAAAAGAACACCTGCTCCCACACATCTGATGTTATCTAAAGATGAAAAAGGAGTAAGTGTGGATCAAAGTCTTTATAGAAGTATGATAGGCAGTCTTCTATACCTCACAGATAGAAGACCTGACATTGCCTTTGTTGTAAGGGTGTGTGCTAGCTATCAAGATGATCCTAAAGTTAGCCATGCCAACCATGTGAAGAGAATTCTTAAATATGTGAATGGGACAATTGACTATGGCATGCTGTATTCTCATGGATCTAACTCTGCTTAATTAATTATTGTGATGCTGATTGGGCAAGAAGTGTTGGTGATAGAAAAGTACATCAGGAGGATGTTTCTTTGTGGGAAATAATCTCATATCTTGATTCAGTAAGAAGCAAAATTGTGTGTCTTTGTCCACTGCTAAGGCCAAGTATATTGCTGTAGGATGCAATTGCTCTTAGTTGGTTTGGATGAAACAAATGTTAACAGAATATAATGTCAAACAGGATGTCATGACATTTGTTGTACCCCAAAATTTGCCATCTCATTTTACCCAACACATGCCCATTGAGGTCCCTAACTTGCCCTAGGATGACTAAGAATTGACCAGACAAATTCTCCTCCTAAGGAAATAAACCTCTAACTAGGGTTTCAATTTTCATCAAGATGTGTGAATTACAATATTCTCAAATGTTGTACATGGTCCTAATATGTCCTCAACATTATCCATGCCAAATTTCAGGCCTTGTACAACAAGTTTGCTCAGTTAACTGCTCAAATGCTTGAAAGTCAAATGTATTAGGTCAAAAGTCAACTGTGACCAATATACAGTCAAACTTCAAGATTTTTCCTTAACATCAACATTTTGAAGTGATACCATCATTTGATAAAGGGCTGATCATGATTCCTCAAGAAGTGCTTCTATCTCATCAAAAGTCAAAAATTGAAATTAGGGTTTCTATAGAAAAAGTCAACACAACTTTGACCAGGCATAACTTTCTTATACTTTATCAGAAATTTTTCCACCAAAGATCATTTTGAAGAGAATCCAATTCCCTATAACTTCTCTACAGCCCCCAAGTTCAAGAAATTCCCCATTTAAAAGATACAAACTTAGACATTATAGGTCCTTTCAAAAAGTCAACAAAAACACCTTTTGGGTCAAAGCTCCTTACATGAACATGGAATATTCAATTGATATTAAACCAAAAGGGTCGTTCAGAGCACATCCTAAGATCTCTAAAAAGTCCAGGAACACCCTCATAGGGTTAAAATTGAGAGAGATATGCACTGCTAAAGTTGGCCAATTTTTGGAAAAGTGCATGAAGCAAATATTGAGCAAACTTGGAATTTTTCCAAATGGGCCTATCTTTTTTATGTTTGAAACTTATTCCTAACATGGTCCAAGACCTCTAAGCCCACACATACATTATTCTATTATTTATAATATTTATTTTGATATTTTATTCATTAAAATTCAAAATTAAATAAATAAATAATGGAGATAATATAAGATTTGATTTGAGATCTTTTTCCATTAAGTATTGGGAAATATATTATGATTATGTCAAAGAGAAACGTGCAATGCCATGAAAGGAAGAAACTATTCTTGTTTTGGAAAGTTTTGAGGCATATTTGTTTACACTCAATGCCAAGGATTTTTACCTCCTTTGTTGACCTAATATGGTATACTATATAAACACAACCATTTAGAAGTACAAGGAGACGCACAACTGCTACAAAAAAGACCATGTTCACAAGCTTGAAAATTCAAAGAAAAGTGACAATCAGATTTGGAGTTTCAAAGGGATTCACGAGGTTCTGAGGGTTGCAATCTATTCCTGGAGGCATCCTGAAGCTAACTGCATCGTTTCCAAGCATCAAAGCTGCCAGAATCGCGACCAATACAATCACGGTTTGGGTTTTATTATTCAAAAACGATTATGGCCATACATGCGTTATAAATGTGTTTTGATCATGCATTCCTGTTTGTATTAATGTTTAGAATGTATTTGAATCATTAATTGCATGTTTTGATGAAGGTATGATGATTTTCAATTATTAGGGTTTGGACCTTTGTTTTAGGGTTTTCAGGTATATGCAAAATTGGGCCCAAAGATGAGTAACATCATGCTTAGGGGATCAAGCCTAATTGATCTATGGCTTTAGATTTAATTTATATTCCGTGCTGTGGATTTTAGAAGTTGCAGGTGCTGTAGTGACTAATAACGTCCATAGGTAAAAAGGAAGAAACTAACATGACGGTTGAGTGGAGAAGATAACTGCGTGGCGCAGCCCCACTGGCAAGTTCACATATGCGGGCATTTTCTTTTTGCTTGAATAATTGCCATATTTTCACATTATATTATTTTGTTTGATTTATATTCACGAATTAACAGTTGGCACGGATGGCAAAGGTAGCGCGTTGTGAAGGGGAGGACCTGGGTTCGATACCCAGGTCTGGAATTTTATTTTTTCTAACAAGTTTGTTGTAGATTTAGTGCATCAGTCTACCCACGCGTATCATAGGCCATCGGGTCAACACCGTCTGATCTCAGTTGACTTGGATCCAGCGCCTCCAGCGTGTGACCCCACCATGGACCCTCAAACACACTTTCCACTAGATCTCACGCAAGGACATTGGGCTCCTTTGAGTTGGGCCTAGAAAATTGTCACTCACACCCCCCAGACTGAAAACAATAACAGGCCCATTCTATCCTCTTTTTTTGTTGTTTTTTTCAATTTCTCTATTTTATTTGTTTTAAAATCAGTTTTTTTAAATATTTTAACCATAAAATCATAAAATATCACAAAAAATAAACTTATGGTTTTTTCTAATTAATTTAATTTTTGGCGATTAATTTAATTATTTTACTTATTTCCTTAATTAAAATTAACTAGAATGAGGTTTATTCACATATTTTCTTTTATATCAAAAACACAAAAAATATGTTTTAATTAATTTTTCTTGTAAATAAATCATTAGTTAATTTTATTTCTTGTAATTAAAGATAATTATATTTAAATATATTTTTTGTAATTAACATTAATTAGGCTTAGATATTTTTGCCAATTAAAATTAATTAGACTTAGGATAATTTAATCAAATCTTTTTTTTTTATAATTCAATCAAATTTCTTTTTTTTCTTAAATTAATCAATTTCGAATCTTTTGCCATTATTTTTGAAATTCCTTTTTCTACTAACCCTAATCCTCCCAACTTCCATTCTCTTAATTCTAACATTTTCTTGCCACTTTATTTTTTTAAGTTACTTTCTCGTATTTTTAATTATGTAACTGTTCCTCGGTTTATAATAATTTTAATTAGGTTTAAATTTCCGCATATAATTATGTAACTGTCCCAAGGCCTTGTAATAGCTTAGGAATTTTATTTACTGCAATTTATTTTCCACACTATTAACTGCTTAGATTAATAGGATTGTATGGAAAGATAACGACTAATTGAACATAACATAACCTAATTCAAAGATAATATATTGGAATCAAGCACAATTGCACATACTCACCCCTAGGGTAACTCCCACTTTGGTTGCCTTTGAAAATGATCACAATTCTCGAAACGTGAGAATTTTTAGTGACTGTCCTTGAGTACAAGAGTTCACAAGTCCCTCGATGACTGTGATACGGTGGGAGAACTGACTTGATATTTTGCGTTTGTGTTCGCAAATGTTGCGGTTTAGCAAGAGTCGCCACCGACTTTTCTTTTATCCAATAAGGAAAGGTGAAAAAGCACAGGAAAGACCTTTCGAGATGTTTTTGAGTTCGGGGGGTAGATTATGAAAAGGGAAGGTATTAGCACCCTTTTCATCCATGGTTTTCCATGGGCTCTTAGTTACTCACTAGATCACTTGCTTTTGTTTGAATGTGTGCTTGTGTGTGGTTTTTGAAAGTATTTTGAAAATGGAACTTCGTAATGGTTCTCGTTTCTATAAGAACGCATACAAAGTGTTTGTTTCGAAAATAGTTCAAAGAGGTGTTTGTGAGATGTGTTTTTGAAAGTATTTTGAAAATGTAACTTCGTAATGGTTCTCGTTTCTATAAGAACGTATACAAAGTGTTTGTTTTGAAAATAGTTCAAAGGTGAGAGTGTGGGTGTATAAAAATGTTTTTGTTATGCGCAAGCGAGTAACTAGGAGCGAATCTACCTACTCGAAAGGTCTTAAATGTGTTTTTCCTCCTCCTTTAGATGTGGCTATCTTACCATTGATTTGGTAAGAAGCCTCATCGTTGGATGTGAAGGGACGGGCATTGGGACGATTGTATAGTCATAGAAGGCAACATATGGGACATTTTAGCAATGTCGTTTTAGGGACTAAATCGTTTACCGAAGGCAACATCGAGGGTCATCGAGGGACTACGATCTTTTATCGAGGGTCTTTACTAAAACGCCCATGCTCGAGGGACATGACCATTTTCGATAGGCAACAAGTGGAATTACCATAAGGGTGAATGTGTGAATGGTGTGTTTAATTTGCATGCATTTAGTCTTTGATTAGGGATTGTCTACTTGTTGATTTTATCTTTCCATACACACCTAATTACTAGCATTTGTACAAAAGTAATAAAAAGTGCAAAAAAATAAATCCTACACTATTACAACCATATTGAAGTGCATATAAATGTAAAGGAAAAAATAAGATGAAAAAGAAGTAAAAAAGAGCTCCTTCGATTCAGGCAAGAGCACCCTTCGATTTGCATTATGTTGGCCTCCTTCGATTGGGGCTAGCACCAGTGAGGTCATGGCCTTCGATTGGCCTGGAAGTCAGTGTATGGTGAAGCCTTCTAGTTCTGCCTTGTTGCCTTGTTGCCTTATTCGACTGGAGGTCGAAAGCAGTGAGGGAATGCCTTTTGACTGAGCCTGGAATCAGTGAAGGCATGCTTTTCGTCTGGGCCTAGAAGTCAACATGGTATGTACATGTTTCAAACGAAAGGGAAAATTACTATGCCATGAAACGAAATGTTCAAAGGTAAGAATAACTTACCTCGCTTCAGGCCTTGAATGGATTTGGGACCTTGAGTGGAGGCCCATGGTTCTAGATTTGAAAGAGGGGGTCAATAGCTGTGCTTGGAACGCTGGACTCGAAGGAAGGAAAGAAACAAGTCTTATGTTTATTTCCAAACTGGATTCGAAGGATACTGAAGAGTACTTGTTCTTCAGAATTGAAGGAAGCAAGTATGTGATTCTGGGCTTTTGTTATTTCCCAAGTGTTGATGAACTTGAGAGTTTTGTTGTGTTTGAGAAAATTTGGGAGATTCGTTCCTCTGGTCCAAAGATCCTCTTTTAGCTTTGTAAAAAATTCCTCTATTTATACAGAAAGAATGGACATGTTGTCCAAAGCGAGCCTTGCAAAGAAATGATAAAATAATGTAACGTGAAAGTACATGTGGGGGGCCCTGTTGGCAGTTGGGGTGCAGAAGATGTGACTTATGCTTCTGGCCTTGCTTGTGCTCAGACCAAAATCAGGTTGAAAGCTGATTTTGTGACTAAAGTACCTTTTATTAAAAAAAAGGGTACATAGTCCTTTGCCAATTTATCCAAGAAAGGTATTATCCAAAGAATAAACCTTCAAACCCTTAGGAAATGTATCACAAACTTGTGTAAGCCTCTGATTATGTAAAGATTTGGATGCAGCATAGCATTGAATAATGAGATTTGGTCTTGAGTCGAATGCAAGAATGAGATCGAAACATACTTGTTCAAAGGAAGCCTTTCCCTCGGTCGAAGCTTGTGGTCGAAACAAGCTAATGCCCAGTCGAAGCTTGAATCAAAGAAAACATATTGCCAAATCGAAAGCTCATGCTCGAAGGAAGAATATTGCCCAATCGAAGCATGTGGATTGAAACAATCATAAAGGGAGTCATTACCTTTTAGCGTGAGGGAAGTTCATGGCTTCTGAATCGAAGGGTGTTCCTTCAAGGGAAGTTTCATACCCCAATTTTTGACCTAAGATATCACCTCCCATCTGCATCATTACATTGCAAGTGTTCACAAGCGATCTGACCTATTTTTATCAATTTTCAAAGCAGATTTTAAATTCATAACTTTTTTTTAGTCAAGAGCTGGTTATTTTTGAAATGCCAAATTTATTAATTGATCAATGCTAAAACAATGTTTATTTAATTATTTATTATTCTAAGTTTAAAAAGTTGGAATTTATTTTCAGTTATTATAATTCAAAGAATTATAAATAATAAAATAAATAATTGAAAAGAAGTTTATTAATTGATCAATGCTGTTTATCTAATTATTTATTATTCTGAGTTTAAATAGTTGGAAGTTATTTTCAGTTATTATAATTTAAAGAATTATAAATAATAAGGTAAATAATTGCAAAGAAGAAAAGAATTAACTGGTAAAATATTGGAGTTTTATTCATTTTATTCTAATTGTTACAATTGTTGTTTAAATACCGTATTTATTTACAAAGTATTTACAATGATAATTTTTACAAATGTTTAAAGTGAAATAAAAATTATCCTAATTTTTCTAAGTTCTAAATCTTCATCTTCTATCCAATACTTCTTTGATGCTCATTTGATTTTACCTGCAAAGAATAATTAAAGAAAAAGTCAGAAATAGATATATAATTAAAAGCAGACAATTAATTTAAAGTTCATCATTAAAAGCAAATGGCTGGAATCAGTTTTTACCCTCTTTGCAAATCACGGGATTTCTCCCGGTTCAAAAAAAGGGATGAATATTTATTGATAAATATGAATGCACAAGTTAAAAATATGCACAAATTCAATTTTGCCAAAACCAACTGCATATTTCAAAAACCAACTGCATATTTCAAAACCAACTGCATATTTCAAAACCAATTGCACATTTCAATTGTCAAAACTGCATAGTTCAAAAACAGCATATGCAAGTCAAAGTCACATTTTCAAAACAAAAAAACAAACAAAGTCCAACGTAAACTGTCCAAAAGTATGGAAGTATGTCAATACAAATGCTCCTCCATACTGTAACAAATGCAGATAGCTAAAGAAGGAAATGTGCAGATCAAAACCATATATGCAAGCAAAATATTTCTAATTTCATCATTTCCCAGCCTTTGCTTTTTCAGAACACAAAGTACACATAACATTTTAATGTTTCAAAATGTACTAAGGAGAGAGAAGAGAGAAAAGAGTTTGGGTTTACAGGTTTTGGCCTTAGGCAGAAAAGAGATAGAAAACAAAACTGCATTAACACAGTAAAAAAGGGAAGCATAGAAAAAGGATACAAAGCAAACTGAATGAAACAGTAGAAGTGCAGAGGTATCAAAAGAAAAAATGGTTAAAATATACAAGAACCTGAACCATCAAATAGAGGCCAGGCAAACTGATATAAAACAACACAAACTCTTCAAGAAAAACCAGAGTTCAAAAACCTGTTTTGAGGCCTTAAATCAAAACTGTCAAACAAATACCAAGCCTACTCTCAAGATACAAAACAAAAACCTCAAGAACCTGCATTCAAGACATATATACAACCTGCTGTCTCAAGCCAAAAACCAATAACCATGGCCTGAAAAACCAGAAACCTTAACCATATCCAGCCTTTAACCTGTCTGAAGCATAAACCAGTATAACCTGTCAAACAAATACCATAAAACCATGGCTTGAAAAACCAGTAAACACTAAGCTGTCCAGCCAAAGCCTTAAGCCTTTCAAACCATAACCTGTTGAAACCTGTAAAAACCTTAACCATCAAACGACACAAGCCATCACCAACAAACAATACACTGTCAAACCTATTGTCAATCCATAGTTCCAAATCTCCCAAAACCTGTACCTATAATCAAGCCTATCAAGTCCAAACTTTCATGCCTTCATCAAAGACTTCCTAAACCAGTTTCCAAACCCACATAGTAAGCCTCAGAAAATTTCATCATAGGCATCAAGTTAGGCAACCAAATACAAGGCAAGTATTCAAGGCACTCGAATCAAACATCCAAATTCCAGTCAGAGTTCCAAGGCCCTCAGAAAACATCATCACTGGGTGCAAAATCATCGTTAAACATACAGACTCAAAATCATATAGCATACTCAGAATCACCAAGGCATCAAGGCAACCAGAAGAGAAGAGGAAAAGAATCAAATATACTCAAAGGCATCAAGCATATTCAAGCATCAAGCAAGCAAAGCGAGGCAAAGGCAGCAAGAAGAAAGAAGATAAAGTGAAAATCATATAGCTATTCTTTTTCTCTTTCCTTTCCACCATCTCAACAGAAACCACATGTTAAAACTAGAGTCAAAATCAAAATGGATGTAAAATCATAAACATGCAAAATCATAAAAAACCCCAAAGAGGTAAAAATGAAAGTTAACCTTTGAACTATCGCGTGCTTAATCGTGGGAAGGAGAACGCAGAAGTGGCGTTGGTGGCTCGGGAAAGGGAAGTTCAGAAGCCGGCGTTGAGGAAGACGAAGAGGAACGCGTGAAGTGAAGAATAGCAACGGCACTGTAAACCCTGAAGCATTTCCAAATGAACACAATTTCATAACCCTAAAACTTCGTTTCATGAATTGGGCCATGACCCGTTTCCCTTTGCTTAAACCCATTTCATTTCTGCTAGTTTCACCCCCATCCCGTTTCTGTTTATTCTTGATTTGCCCCCTTAAAAAAAACTCTTTGGCCCATACGAATTGCTTATTATCTACCCCCTTTATTTTTTTGATGCCTCTCTTTCTATTTATTTTCTTTTAGCTTTTTTTAGAATTTTATTAATTTAGTTAATTAGTAAATTTAATCAAATAGATGTGTAATTTAATTAGACAAAATTTTAATAATTTGACCAATTTCATTAGTTTAAGTTTAGGATTAATTTAATAATTTTTAGTATTATTTTTAATTAGATTTAAGTTAATAACTTTTAGAGTTTTAATTTAGTTTAGAATTATTTAGTAATCTTAGAATTTTAATTTAGTTTAGATAATTTTGTTATATCTCTCTTTTACATTTAATTTTCTTTGTCGCTTCATTTGATTTCCTTATCGTTTATTTGTAATTGTTTCTTTGTTTACTCAGAATTATTTCGTTGTGATCTTTATTCTTGTGGATTCTTTGAGTATTTATATTTGACTATTCATCTTTTTATGCCCAATCCAAGAGAAAAATGATTAAACTTGTTGACTTCATGTCCTCAAATCCAATCATGCGAATACCTTCATTTCATTAAAACTTAAGATAATTTTTCCCCAAACATTCGATTTTTTCAAAACTCATACCGTTTAAGTCAAAACTTCGACATTAGGTCGTCGTATCTTCAAAAACCCGTCCGTACCCCTTTTTGGCCAAAGCAATTTATTTCAATCAAACAAACGAATTTTAATAAACAGATATTTCAAAAGGTTCCTATAGAATACTATAGATACATTGGGTGCTAATACCTTCCCATTGTATAACCAACCCCCGAACTCTAGACCTCTTTTCAAACGCCTTGTATTTTCATTACTTTTAAAAGTATTATTTTACATTGCATATTTTAGGGTTTTATTTCGCTCTTTTCCCTTTTCCCTTGGAAATAATAAAGCGCGGTGGCGACTCTTGCTTTTTGTGAGACAAATTAATTAATAATTCGATCTCCGATTTACCCCGCTACATTTTTTATCGCTACAGAATTGGCGACTCTGCTGGGGACAGATTGACCTCTTGCTGGTCCATCCCTAAGTGGGTTAAGCCTAGTTTGTTTTATCTGTTTTATTATTATTTGATTTGTTTGATTATGTGTTTAAATTGGGGTTGTTTGGGTTTTTTGCAAAGGACGAATCTTATACCCGGATTAAGTTACACTTAAGAATAGGACGGGCGGTATAGTCATGTTAACTTTGAGGGAGTAATCCCGAAGAAGGAGGCATGAGATCCCCCACTCAATGGAAGGCCCTTTTGAACGTAATATTTGTTTACCGAGTAATCGGGAAGACATTATTATTTTCGACCTGGGAGCCAGAGAAATTGAGAACCGTAGAACCCTGACCCATCTTGGCCTTTTAGGTGTAGCGCGGAGACTATAACGGAGTAATTCGGAAGTAGTTGTTACGCGATGCTACGCTCGGATGAGTTTCTCTTGAGAATATTGCTAATTATTGAGTAATCAAGACGTTGGTAATATCCGAAGGAGGAACGTAGACTCTGGGAACTCTTAGAACCTTGTCTTACAGGTGTGATTAAACCGTAGTACATACCTTGGGGTGGGCTTTACCTTTGACTCCATGCTCGAAACGTTGAACCTTTGAACCCCATGTTTGTGAACTTGTGTGTAACTGTTGCATTATCATTCATTCATGCATTCATCAACATTTTTTGTAAAAAAACTTGTTTTTCAAGGAACTTAGGAATGATTTTTGCAGACATCTCAGGTACTATTATTATGGAATTTGGAAGGAGAAACACTCGAAGTTTTAGTTTTAAGGAGCCCGAGATTGAAGAACTGAAGAGTTTAATTCCTAAGATCAAGAACCCGACGGATTTCCAGAAAAAGTATGGGTCCATTATACCTCTCATGAAGCGCAAGATGAAGGAAGGCATCCTTGGTACGTTGGTCCAATTTTACGATCCTTTGTATCGATGTTTCACCTTTCCGGATTACCAGTTAATGCCCACCTTAGAAGAGTACTCCTACATACTTGGTTTGCCGATCACCGACTGTGTTCCTTTTTCTGGCTTAGAAGAGGAACCCAAATCTCACGAGATAGCGACCATCACCCACTTGAAGAAATCAGAGATAGAGGAGAACATGACTACAAAAGGGGGAATCCGAGGCTTGTCTGCGCAATTTTTGTTGAGGAAAGCTCGTCTTTTCGCTGAGATAAAAGATACTATTGCCTTTGAAGACGTCTTTGCTTTACTCGCTTATGGTCTATTCTTGTTCCCTAACATTGATAAGTTTGTGGATATCAACGCCATCAGAATTTTCTTGATTGGAAATCCGGGTCCCTACGCTGCTAGGAGATACCTACTACTCCATCCATCTTCGAAACTCTTATCAAGGAGGGATGATTATTTGTTGTGCACCGTTGTTGTATCAGTGGTATGTTTCTCATCTACCTAGGTCTAATGTTTTCTGGGATCTCGAGAAGGAGTCGCGATGGGCGCCAAAAATTATGGCTCTCACTCATTTCGACATTGATTGGTATAATCGAGCTTACTATGACGTGAAGATAATTAATAGCTGTGGTGCTTTTCCTAACGTGCCTCTTCTTGGTACGAAAGGTGGAATTAACTATAACCCTGTTCTCGCGCGCCGTCAGTTTGGATACCCGATGAGGGACAAGCCAAATAACATCCATGTGAGTGGTTTCTTTTTACAAGAAGGACAAGATCACCAGGCAGCTAAGAGGGAGATCGAAGGAGCTTGGCGCCACATCCATAGGAAAGGGAGAGATATGTTAGGACATAGAGGTGTCGTTTCTTTGGAGCCTTACCTACAATGGGTCCATGCTAGGGCTTGTGCTCTTAAGATGCCCTATAAACTTGAGAAACCTTTATTCCCTACTGTTGCATCATCATCTGTTGATATCCCTATCGAGAATATGGGAGAATACCAAGGAAATCTGGCTAGGATGAAGTCCGAGAGAGATGCTTGGAAAGAAAAGTATAATATGTATGAATATGAGAATCGGGTCCTGGCTCGACAACTAAAGGAAAAGGAGGATTTGCTATTTATTCAAGACGGCTGGTTCATTGATCATGATGAGAAGCTTCATCAAAAGGATGCTTTACTGAAGAAGTATACTAGTGAAAGGAAGAGAAAGAAGGAAGGTTCGATAAGCGTTGCTCTTGTTCCTAATCCACAAAAGGAAATCATTGATCGACTGGTAGCTGAGAAGAAAGAGATGGAAGACTTTTATGAAGAGAAGATCAGGAAGCTCCGGTTACAATTGGCATTTGGTCCTTCATCTGATGATTCTGATGATCTTTAGTTTTTTAGTTTTATTTTACTGATGTCATTTTGTAAAACTCTGTAAAAGGGCTTCATGTTCCGAAGTTGTAATTTACTGCTTTTATTATGGGCTTCATGTTCCAAAGTTGTAATTTACTGCTTTATTATTGGGTTGTTATCCCTAAGTTGTAATTTATTATTTTTGTTGTTCCAAAGTTGTAAGTTGTAATTTACCACTTTTGATTAATGAAATGAGTTTTTGTTGTTCCAAATTCCTTTACCATTGATGTGTGCAAAATTATTGAAGTTCCTTGAAAAACTATTAAAATGAATTATCATTTGCATCACATATCATGCATCATCCAACAGTCCACTCCACATGTTTTCTAGAGTCTTATCCTTGTTTCTTTTTCCACTCCGATAGATTGTCAAGCTGTCTCATCGATACGATACTCGAGCCAATCGTCAGAGGAAGATGGAAGATCTGGAACAGGAAAACCACGAGCTTCGTGAGGAAGTCGCTACCCTTCGTGTCGGTATGGAAAATTTAACTGCGCTAGTGGAAAGTTTGATGGTTGCTCAGAATCAGCCATCGATTACAGCTGCTGAGATTCAGACTTCAACTACTGTGGTTTCTGAGATTGTCACCGTTCCGACATCTGTGACTCAAGTCAACTCTCCGCTTCAACATCAGATGCCAAAAGGTTTTCCGTGGGGAATGCCTTATAGCTTTGTGCCAGAAGGGTATCAGTCTGTCGTACAACCTTTATTTCAACCTACTATGTCTTTTCCTTAACCAGAGACAACTGCTATGCCGCCGGTAATCCCGTCTGTGGCACCCTTCCCCCAACCAGTGATGACAACTGTCGCTCCCGTGGTTCACTCTATGCCATACTTGAATGAACCTACTTATCCTGCCGAGTCTGCTGAAAGTCTGGGTCTTTTTGATAGAATGGAAGATTTTCAAGACCAATTCCAAGAAATGCAGAGGGAGCTCAGAGCGTTAAAGGGGAAGGATTTGTTTGGAAAGAACACTCATGACCTTTGTTTAGTTCCGAATGTCAAGATTCCAGCAAAATTCAAAGTGCCAGACTTTGAAAGATATAAGGGTGATTCGTGTCCTCGGAGTCACTTGACTATGTACGTGAGAAAGATGTATACATATTCTGATGATCATGACTTGTTAATTCACTATTTTCAAGATAGTTTGACTGGTGCCGCTCTAAAGTGGTATATGGGTTTAGACAGCATTCGGATCCGCAACTTCAACGATCTTAGTGAAGCTTTTGTTCACCAGTATAAGTATAACGTTGACATGGCGCCGGACAGGGATCAACTCCGGGCGATGTCCCAGAGAGACAAAGAGTCTTTTAAGGAATACGCCTAGAGGTGGCGCGAAGTTGCTGCTCAAATCTATCCTCCTCTTGAGGAGAAAGAGATGACAAAGATATTCTTGAAGACTTTAGGTTCCTTTTACTATGAAAGAATGATTGCCAGCGCACCCAGTGACTTCACCGAAATGGTAAGTATGGGCATGCGGTTGGAGGAAGGGATTCGTGAAGGACGTTTGGTTAAAGAAGGAAGTCCGTCTAGCAGTACCAAGAAGTTTGGAAGTGTTTTCCCAAAAAGAAAAGAGCAGGATGTCAGCATGATCTTCCCAGGGAGACCAAGGAGAGGTTACTCACACGTTGCAGCAGTCACTCCGGCTGTCCGCCCAGCATTGATGACCCCAACTCATCAAACCCCACCAACTCAACAACGGCCATTTCAGCAGCAGCCTCGACAACAGGCTTATCCATTCAACAACCAGAACCGTTCACCAAGGAAACCGCAATTCGATGCCATTCCCATGACTTATACTGAATTGTTCCCTGATCTTATCAGAAAGAACCTCATAATGACGAAACCTCCTCCTGTCGCACCAAACTGTACTTCTCCGTGGTACAAGGTGGATCAGTTTTGTGAATATCATCAAGGGTCGCCGGGGCACAACATTGAGAATTGTTTTGATTTAAAGGCGGACGTGCAGAGGTTGATTAAGAATGGTATCTTGTCTTTCAAGGATGCTAACCCAAATGTTAGAGATAATCCTTTGACTCGACATAGGGCAGCATCAGTGAATATGGTGGAAGGTTGTCCAGGAAATTTTCGAGTTTTTCAAGTTGAACACATAAGAGATTCGTTGATCAGGTTACATCAGAGCTTAAGAAGACTTGCCTTTTTTAGGCATCAACATGATTATGATGTTTGTGAATTTTGTTCAAGAGAGGTTGATTGCCCTATTGTGAAGGAGGATATTCAAAAATTGTTAGACCAGAGGGTTATCACTATTACATATGACAGAGATCCGGAGGATGAAGTGAATGTTATAATACCACAATTCAATTTGCCTGAACCAGTTGAGATCCTTTACGATAGTCAGACTGCACCTGTTGCTCCTTTGATCATTTATCCACCTGGTCCTGTGCCTTACAACTCAGACCAAGCTATACCGTATAAGTATAATGCCACAATGATTGAGAATGGGGTAGAAGTCCCTATACCAACAAGGCCATCTTTTGTTAACATCCCTGATGTGAGTAGAGTTACGAGAAGCGGATGTGTCTTTGCAGCAGTACCTTTGAAGAGACCAGAAGTTCAAGTCAGGAGGCCCATACTGGCAGAAATTCCAGCGAGAAATGTTGAACCAAGGGTTGAGATAGGCCGATCCAATGAACCTATCCCACATCCCGATGATGATGAGATTCTGAAGCTTATCAAGAGAAGTGAATATAAGATTGTGGACCAACTATTGCAAACTTCTTCCAAGATTTCTTTGCTTGCTTTACTGAGAGATTCTGGTGCCCATAGAGAAGCTTTGATGAAGGTCTTGGACCAGGCATTCGTGGATCATGATGTGACGGTTGACTAATTTGATGGAATCGTGGAAAATATTACTTCGTGTAACAATCTTGGTTTCAGTGATGAAGAGCTTCCAGAGGAGGGAAGGAACCATAATATGGCTTTGCATATCTCAATAAGTTGTGGAAATGATACTTTATCAAGTGTGTTGGTAGATACAGGTTCGTCGTTAAATGTAATGCCCAAAACTACATTATCTCGACTCTCATATCAAGGTGCTCCCATGAGACCTAGTGGGGTAATTGTCAAAGCGTTTGATGGTTCTAGGAAGACTGTCATTGGTGAAGTGGATCTTCCTATAATAATTGGTCCTCATACTTTTCAGATCACTTTTCAAGTAATGGATATTCGTGCCGCCTACAGTTACCTATTGGGTCGTCCATGGATCCATGATGCAGGGGCAGTCACTTCCACGCTCCATCAAAGATTGAAGTTTGTAAGGCATGGAAAGCTGGTAATGATTGGTGGAGAGCAGGCTATGGTGGTAAGCCATTTGTCATCTTTCTCTTTTATTGATGCTGATGAGGATGTTGGAACCCAATTTCAAGCTCTATCTGTTGCTAATAATGAAGTGAAGAAGCAAGGGACATCTATTTCTTCTTTTGAGGATGCGCGACGAGTGGTTGAAAGTGGTTCGGCTGAAGGTTGGGGCCAGGTGTTGACTTTGCCCGAGAATAAGTCTGGAGAAGGTCTTGGTTTTCATCCCGTGTCTACAAGAGTCAAGCAGGAAGTAGTTACTCGTCCGATACAAGAGGTTTTCCGAAGCGCAGGTTTTATCCATCCGACTCCTCCTGAAGTTGATGCTATAATAGGAGACGATTCTGAAGAGGATTTACCCGATTTTGTAATGCATGGAGTGGTTTGCCAGAACTGGATTGCTGTTGATGTTCCTGTTGTGATGCACATTTCTGAGTGATATTTTGTTTTATTTTTGAAAAAATTCGCTCTGCCCAAGGCGAAAAGTATTTGTGTCGGGCTATGTTGAAAATAAATCCTTTTGCTCTGCCCAAGGCAAAAGAGAAAATGTCTGGGCTCTTTGTTTCAAGTATTTCCCCTCATGAATAAAAATGTTATTTCGTCCACTACTGTTTTATTTTTTCACTTTTTCTGGGAAATAGTAATGAAAATTAATTGGTAGTAATAGGAAATATAATAACCTTTTGTTTTATTTGTACAAATCGATTTCTAAAATAAAGCATAATCATATGTGCAGATTAATCCATGATTTAACCATTGAAAACAATGATCCTATGCCCTCTCCCAACTTTGAATTCCCTGTGTTCAGAGCCGAAGAAGAGGATAGTGAAGAGATTCCTGATGAAATTTCCCGTTTACTTGAGCACGATGAAAAGACTATTTAGCCGTTTGAAGAGCCTATAGAGATGATCAATTTGGGTGATGAAGAAGATAAAAAGGAAGTCAAGGTCGGAGCATTGCTTATCCCAGAGGTCAAAGAGAAAATGTTGGAGCTTCTCAAAGAGTATGTTGATGTGTTTGCTTGGTCCTATCAAGATATGCCAGGTTTGGACAACAATATTGTGGAGCATCGTTTACCGTTGAGACCTGAATGTCCGCCGATTAAGCAGAAGTTGAGAAGGACTCGTCCCGATATGGCTGACAAGATCAAAGAAGAAGTTCAAAAACAAATTAATGCAGGTTTCCTTGTTACATCGGTCTATCCTCAATGGTTAGCCAATATAGTGCCTGTTGCTAAGAAGGATGGCAAAGTTCGAATGTGTGTAGACTATAGAGATTTGAATAGAGCTAGCCCAAAGGATGACTTTCCATTACCGCATATTGACGTATTGGTCGACAGTACCGCAAAGTTCAAAGTCTTTTCTTTCATGGATGGTTTCTCTGGTTACAATCAAATCAAGATGGCACCAGAAGATATGGAGAAGACAACTTTCATTACACCTTGGGGAACATTTTGTTATCGGGTTATGCCGTTTGGTTTGAGGAATGCTGGTGCAACATACCAAAGGGCCATGACTGCTTTGTTCCATGACATGATGCATAAAGAGATAGAAGTGTATGTAGATGACATGATTGCCAAATCACAAACTGAGGAAGATCATTTGGAACATTTATTGAAGTTATTCCAGCGTTTGAGAAAGTATAAACTCCGTCTGAATCCCAACAAGTGCACTTTTGGTGTTCGTTCTGGAAGACTTCTGGGTTTCATTGTCAGTCAGAAAGGTATTGAGGTAGATCCTGATAAAATCAAATCTATTCGGGAAATGCCCGCACCCAAGACGGAAAAACAAGTAAGAGGATTCCTTGGGAGACTGAACTACATTTCTAGATTTATATCTCATATGACTGCTACCTGTGGGCCGATTTTTAAGCTTCTCCGAAAGAACCAAGGATGTGTGTGGACAGAAGATTGTCAGAGAGCTTTTGATAGCATCAAAGAATATTTGCTTGAACCTCCCATTTTGATTCCTCCAGTGGAAGGAAGACCTTTGATTATGTACCTGACTATATTGGAAGATTCCATGGGATGTGTGCTTGGTCAACAAGATGAGATTGGAAGAAAGGAACATGCCATATATTATCTGAGTAAGAAATTCACAGACTGTGAGTCTCGATACTCATTGCTTGAGAAAACCTGTTGTGCTTTAGCTTGGGCTGCTCGCCGTCTGCGCCAGTATATGATTAACCACACCACTTGGTTGATCTCCAAAATGGATCCGATCAAGTATATCTTTGAGAAGCCCGCCTTATCTGGAAGAATAGCCCGTTGGCAGATGTTGTTATCCAAATATGACATTGAGTATCACACTCAGAAAGCAATCAAAGGGAGTATTTTAGCCGACCATTTGGCTCACTAACCAATTGACGATTATCAATCCATCAAGTTTGATTTCCCAGATGAAGATGTTATGTACTTGAAAGCTAAAGATTGTGAAGAGCCGTTACCTGAAGAAGGACCTGATCCCGAATCCCATTGGGGTTTAATATTTGACGGAGCTGTGAACTCTTATGGAAGTGGAATTGGGGCAATCATCGTCACTCCCCGAGGTACTCATATCCCGTTCACGACGAGGTTGAAGTTTGACTGCACAAACAACATGGCTGAATATGAGGCATGCATTTTGGGTCTCGAAGAGGCAGTGGATCTAAGGATTAAGTTCTTGATATTTACGGAGATTCGGCATTGGTAATTAATCAAATCAAAGGAGAATGGGAGACTCGTCATCCTGGTTTGATCCCTTACAGAGACTATGCTAGAAGATTGTTAACTTTCTTCAACAAAGTGGAATTACATCATATCCCTAGAGATGAAAACCAAATGGCTGATGCTTTAGCTACTTTGTCTTCAATGTTTCAAGTGAATGGTTGGAATGATGTGCCTACAATCCGGGTTATGCGCCTTGACAGACCTGCTCATGTGTTCTCAGTAGAAGAGGTCACCGACGACAAACCGTGGTTCTATGACATTAAACGTGCTCTTCAAACTCAAGAGTACCCGTCTAGAGCATCCAATAAAGATAGGAAGACGTTGAGAAGATTAGCAAGCAATTTCTTCCTCAATGAAGAAGTATTGTATAAGAGGAATTACGACATGGTCCTACTCAGATGCGTAGACAGACATGAAGCAGACACGCTGATGCAAGAAGTACATGAAGGATCCTTTGGTACTCATGCCAACGGACATGCAATGGCTAAAAAGATGTTGAGAGCTGGTTACTATTGGATGACAATGGAATCTGATTGCTGCAAATATGTGAAGAAATGTCATAAATGCCAGATTTATGCGGACAAGATGCATGTGCCACCGACGCTCCTAAATGTTATCTCTTCACCTTGGCCTTTCTCTATGTGGGGCATTGATATGATTGGAATGATTGAACCCAAAGCTTCAAATGGTCATCGTTTCATCCTAGTAGCGATCGATTATTTTACTAAATGGGTGGAAGCAGCATCTTATGCTAATGTAACCAGACAGGTGGTAGTCAGGTTTATCAAGAATCAGATCATTTGTCGATACGCCATCCCGAGCAAGATCATCACGGATAATGGTTCGAATTTGAATAACAAGATGATGAAAGAGCTTTGTGAGGAGTTCAAGATCGAACATCATAATTCTTCTCCTTACAGACCGAAGATGAATGGGGCTGTTGAAGCTGCTAACAAGAACATCAAAAAGATTGTCCAGAAGATGGTGGTAACTTATAGAGATTGGCATGAAATGCTTCCGTTTGCTCTGCATGGATATCGTACTTCAGTTCGAACTTCAACGGGTGCAACCCCTTTTTCCCTAGTTTATGGCATGGAAGCAGTACTCCCCGTGGAGGTTGAGATTCCGTCTATGAGAGTGTTGATGGAAGCTAAACTTTCTGAGGCCGAATGGTGTCAAAGTAGATATGATCAGTTGAATTTAATTGAAGAAAAGAGATTGACAGCATTGTGTCACGGTCAATTATATCAGCAGAGAATGAAGAAGGCTTTTGATATGAAGGTTCGACCACGCGAGTTCAGAGAAGGTGACCTCGTGCTCAAAAAGATATTATCTTTCCAACCTGATTCTAGGGGCAAGTGGGCTCCGAATTATGAAGGACCGTATGTCGTTAAGAAAGTTTTCTCTGGAGGTGCCTTGATTCTCACCAATATGGACGGTGAAGAGCTCCCGCGCTCCATGGACGCCGATGCAGTCAAGAAGTATTTCGCTTAGGTTTGAGTTGACAGTTTGCTAAGTTGAAAACCCGAAGGGGCGGCTTAGGCATGTTTTTGGCCAAACCAGTCTTGGTATTTGAGCACACTTTGGAATTCGAAGTTGTTAGGGAGAATAGCGATCATTGTTTTTGTGTAACCCTTTCTTTCATGTACTATTTCCCAAACTTTTGTAAGCCGTTGGAGTCGCGTTGTTAGCGAACTACCATCTTATTAATGAAATTTTAGCATTTACCTTTTGTGGGCAAAACTTTAATTTTATGGAAATATTTGAAACAAAATTATTTAAAATATTCTTATTTTAAAAATGTGTCGTGAATAATGAAAGGAATATTAACAGTTGTTCCGAGGATGGTCAAGCCATGAAATGCAAAACAGTACAGTAATTTATCCTTGCATGATGAACATGTTTCGTTTCAAAATCGTCATGAGGTGTTGGTTGTGTAAACTTGCGTTTCTCGTGGTACTAAGTTTGGTGATTCCCCAGCTGTTCCAGTTAAGCGTTGTTTTGGTTATCTTTATTTGAGCAGATTTCTGAAGTGTGGTACGCTTTGTCTCATGCCAGTAGTCTATTGGTGTCAGAAGATTGGATTTGAATACTTTTCTCCTCAGAAGACTTGAGACTTGTAGCGTGATACGCTCTGACGTTGCTTTGTGTTTCCAGTTCCAGTTATTTTCCGTCTTTTTTTTTAAGATTGGCCGAGTATCTATTATGTCCTGACATCTTATCGTCTTCAAGATATTCCACCTGTTCGTTTTGTCAGCATAACATTCATTTACTCATTTACACTTACATCAGTATGCATATTCACATTTGTCGTTGATTTTGGGTTGTATACTTTGTTTATTCAAACAGTGTACATGTTTCTTTCCAAGTAGAAGGTTAGCTTAGGCAGAAAATGTGTTTCCTTTCTAAATTCCCCAACTGAGCTAATCCTCATGGATGATTTTTGATTTAGCCTACCTTGTCCATTTCTGGATAGGATGAATCCCCCAATCAAGTTACTTTCTCTTTGGGTGGAGTCTTTGTTTGACTGTTTTCTGTCTGGTTTATTCCTGGAGGGAGTTGTTGCCTCTTGCATAGGCTATCTCATGATTTTCCCCAGTGAAGTCGCGACCTAGACGAATGGTGCATTTATTTTGCACATTTAAGTATGTGATCTCCTCGGGAAGGATTGATTCATGGTTCTCTTTGACGAAGATTTTATTCTCTGCCAGTGTCATCGCAATTTCCTTCTGAGTTATTTTTTGGAAAACGGCAAGCGGCGGTCTCTTCATGAGCAACTTGTACGTTATTATTTTTTGGAAAACGGCAAGCGGCGGTCTCTTCACGAGCAACTTGTACGTTATAGACATCGTTGGAAAACGGCAAGCGGGGATCTCTTCATGAGCAACTTGTACGTTATTTTTTATTTTTTTTGGAAAACGGCAAGCGGCGGTCTCTTCATGAGCAACTTGTACGTTATTATTTTTTGGAAAACCGCAAGCGGCGGTCTCTTCATGAGCAACTTGTACGTTATAGACATCGTTGGAAAACGGCAAGCGGCAGTCTCTTCATGAGCAACTTGTACGTTATTATTTTTGGAATACAGCAAGTGGCAGCTTCTTTATTTGAGCAGCTTGTATGTTATAGTATTTTTTTGGAAGACAGCAAGTGGCGGCTTCTTTATTTGAGTAGCTTGTATGTTATTTACATCCCCGGACGACAGCAAGTGGCAGCTTCTTTATTTGAGCAGCTTGTATGTCATAGTATTTTTTGGAAGACAACAAGTGGCGGCTTCTTTATTTGAGCAGCTTGTATGTTATGGACATCTTTGATACAGCAAGTGGCGGCTTCTTTATTTGAGAAGCTTGTATGTTATGGACATCTTTGATACAGCAAGTGGCAGCTTCTTTATTTGAGCAGCTTGTGTATCTACAACCATATTATTATCTCAGCATTAATTAGTATATCTCCGGAAATCTCGCAGAGAAGTTTGTTATGAATCTTTGCCCTCAGAAGTGGTAGTCCATCATCAGCAAACTTGATACTTTTTGTCTATCGTTGACCTTGAGTTGTGAACTCACTGTTATTTTGGGTCAATAATCTGTTTTATGGCCTATGCAAGATGCCTTCTTTGTTAGGATCAGAGGTCGTATTCCCTCAATTTTTTTATTCGCTGTCAAGAGTCTATCACTTGAAGTCGAGGGTTTATTTCCCCAGTAGTGTATAATCTATGTTCCTGTGATTTGTTGGTGTTTGGCTTCTCCAACATTGTTTCTGTCTCATACAGTATCATTCTCCATGAATTTAAATACTACATCCACATCATAAACATAATGGCGGTATCTTAGGGCAAAAATTGCGTATTATGTATTTAAGTACCTTCAATCTCGTCGAGACGAAGATCTCAATCTTCATATCTCCGGATAGAAGAAACTTAAACAAGGGCAGCTGTCATACCCCAATTTTTGACCTAAGATATCACCTCCCATCTGCATCATTACATTGCAAGTGTTCACAAGCGATCTGACCTATTTTATCAATTTTCAAAGCAGATTTTAAATTCATAACTTTTTTTTTTAGTCAAGAGCTGGTTATTTTTGAAACGCCAAATTTATTAATTGATCAATGCTAAAACAATGTTTATTTAATTATTTATTATTCTAAGTTTAAATAGTTGGAATTTATTTTCAGTTATTATAATTCAAAGAATTATAAATAATAAAATAAATAATTGAAAAGAAGTTTATTAATTGATCAATGATGTTTATCTAATTATTTATTGTTCTGAGTTTAAATAGTTGGAAGTTATTTTCAGTTATTATAATTTAAAGAATTATAAATAATAAGGTAAATAATTGCAAAGAAGAAAAGAATTAACTGGTAAAATATTGGAGTTTTATTCATTTTATTCTAATTGTTACAATTGTTGTTTAAATACCGTATTTATTTACAAAGTATTTACAATGATAATTTTTACAAATGTTTAAAGTGAAATAAAAACTATCCTAATTTTTCTAAGTTCTAAATCTTCATCTTCTATCCAATACTTCTTTGATGCTCATTTGATTTTACCTGCAAAGAATAATTAAAGAAAAAGTCAGAAATAGATATATAATTAAAAGCAGACAATTAATTTAGAGTTCATCATTAAAAGCAAACGGCTGGAATCCGTTTTTACCCTCTTTGCAAATCACGGGATTTCTCCCGGTTCACAAAAAGGGATGAATATTTATTGATAAATATGAATGCACAAGTTAAAAATATGCACAAATTCAATTTTGCCAAAACCAACTGCATATTTCAAAAACCAACTGCATATTTCAAAACCAATTGCACATTTCAATTGTCAAAACTGCATAGTTCAAAAACAGCATATGCAAGTCAAAGTCACATTTTCAAAACAAAAAAATAAACAAAGTCCAACATAAACTGTCCAAAAGTATGGAAGTATGTCAATACAAATGCTCCTCCATACTGTAACAAATGCAGATAGCTAAAGAAGGAAATGTGCAGATCAAAACCATATATGCAAGCAAAATATTTCTAATTTCATCATTTCCCAGCCTTTGCTTTTTCAGAACACAAAGTACACATAACATTTTAATGTTTCAAACTGTACTAAGGAGAGAGAAGAGAGAAAAGAGTTTGGGTTTACAGGTTTTGGCCTTAGGCAGAAAAGAGATAGAAAACAAAACTGCAGTAACACAGTAAAAAAGGGAAGCATAGAAAAAGGATACAAAGAAAACTGAATGAAACAGTAGAAGTGCAGAGGTATCAAAAGAAAAAATGGTTAAAATATACAAGAACCTGAACCATCAAATAGAGGCCAGGCAAACTGATATAAAACAACACAAACTCTTCAAGAAAAACCAGAGTTCAAAAACCTATTTTGAGGCCTTAAATCAAAACTGTCAAACAAATACCAAGCCTACTCTCAAGATACAAAACAAAAACCTCAAGAACCTGCATTCAAGACATATATACAACCTACTGTCTCAAGCCAAAAACCAATAACCATGGCCTGAAAAACCAGAAACCTTAACCATATCCAGCCTTCAACCTGTCTGAAGCATAAACCAGTATAACCTGTCAAACAAATACCATAAAACCATGGCTTGAAAAACCAGTAAACACTAAGCTGTCCAGCCAAAGCCTTAAGCCTTTCAAACCATAACCTGTTGAAACCTGTAAAAACCTTAACCATCAAACGACACAAGCCATCACCAACAAACAATACCCTGTCAAACCTATTGTCAAGCCATAGTTCCAAATCTCCCAAAACCTGTACCTATCATCAAGCCTATCAAGTCCAAACTTTCATGCCTTCATCAAAGACTTCCTAAACCAGTTTCCAAACCCACATAGTAAGCCTCAGAAAATTTCATCATAGGCATCAAGTTAGGCAACCAAATACAGGGCAAGTATTCAAGGCACTCGAATCAAACATCCAAATTCCAGTTAGAGTTCCAAGGCCCTCAGAAAACATCATCACTGGGCGCAAAATCATCGTTAAACATACAGACTCAAAATCATATAGCATACTCAGAATCACCAAGGCATCAACGCAACCAAAAGAGAAGAGGAAAAGAATCAAATATACTCAAAGGCATCAAGCATATTCAAGCATTAAGCAAGCAAAGCGAGGCAAAGGCAGCAAGAAGAAAGAAGATAAAGTGGTTCAGTTCATCATCATCAAGGCAACGAAAAAAGCAAAGAAACACAGACCAAGAATCCAAGCAAGCCCAGCATCACGCGCTTCACTCCTCCGCCGGCAAGCCTCTGGAATGCCTCCTTCCTCCTCCTTCGTAAAGGTAGCTATTCTTTTTCTCTTTCCTTTCCACCATCTCAACAGAAACCACATGTTAAAACTAGAGTCAGAATCAAAATGGATGTAAAATCATAAACATGCAAAATCATAAAAAACCCCAAAGAGGTAAAAATGAAAGTTAACCTTTGAACTATCGCGTGCTTAATCGTGGGAAGGAGAACGCAGAAGTGGCGTTGGTGGCTCGGGCAAGGGAAGTTCAGAAGCTGGCGTTGAGGAAGACGAAGAGGAACGCGTGAAGTGAAGAATAGCAACGACGCTGTAAACCCTGAAGCATTTCCAAATGAACACAATTTCATAACCCTAAAACTTCGTTTCATGAATTGGGCCATGACCCGTTTCCCTTTGCTTAAACCCATTTCATTTCTGCTAGTTTCACCCCCATCCCGTTTCTGTTTATTCTTGATTTGCCCCCTTAAAAAAAACTCTTTGGCCCATACGAATTGCTTATTATCTACCCCCTTTATTTTTTTGATACCTCTCTTTCTATTTATTTTCTTTTAGCTTTTTTTAGAATTTTATTAATTTAGTTAATTAGTAAATTTAATCAAATAGATGTGTAATTTAATTAGACAAAATTTTAATAATTTGACCAATTTCATTAGTTTAAGTTTAGGATTAATTTAGTAATTTTTAGTATTATTTTTAATTAGATTTAAGTTAATAACTTTTAGAGTTTTAATTTAGTTTAGAATTATTTAGTAATCTTAGAATTTTAATTTAGTTTAGATAATTTTGTTATATCTCTCTTTTACATTTAATTTTCTTTGTCGCTTCATTTGATTTCCTTATCGTTTATTTGTAATTGTTTCTTTGTTTACTCGGAATTATTTCGTTGTGATCTTTATTCTTGTGGATTCTTTGAGTATTTATATTTGACTATTCATCTTTTTGTGCCCAATCCAAGAGAAAAATGATTAAACTTGTTGACTTCATGTCCTCAAATCCAATCACGCGAATACCTTCATTTCATTAAAACTTAAGATAATTTTTCCCCAAACATTCAATTTTTTCAAAACTCATACCGTTTAAGTCAAAACTTCGACATTAGGTCGTCGTATCTTCAAAAACCCGTCCGTACCCCTTTTTGGCCAAAGCAATTTATTTCAATCAAACAAACGAATTTTAATAAACAGATATTTCAAAAGGTTCCTATAGAATACTATAGATACATTGGGTGCTAATACCTTCCCATTGTATAACCAACCCCAGAACTCTAGACCTCTTTTCAAACGCCTTGTATTTTCATTACTTTTAAAAGTATTATTTTACATTGCATATTTTAGGGTTTTATTTCGCTCTTTTCCCTTTTCCCTTGGAAATAATAAAGCGCGGTGGCGACTCTTGCTTTTTGTGAGACGAATTAATTAATAATTCGATCTCCGATTTACCCCGCTACATTTTTTATCGCTACAGGAAGCAAGGACTTAGTCAAATCTTGTATGAAGATATCTCTTGGCTCAAACGAAACTTGTATGAGGTAAAGTCTGCAATAGGCCCTTGGTGCAAGTGGATTCGAAGGAGGTTTCAAATCCAAACGAAGGTTGTACCCAAGTCGCATTCGAAGGAGGTTTCAAATCCAAACGAAGGATGTTCCTAAACTTGCATTCGAAGGAGGCTTTAAGTTCAAAATGAAGGACATGCCCAAGTTGCATTCGAAGGAGGCTTAGAGTCAATCGAAGGGTGCTGAATCGAAGGAGACATGTTTTCCTCCAAATTTGTCAAAATGTTATTTTTATCTGTTTTCTCCATTTTTGACAGTTTCCTTTTAATTTTGGTATTGGAAAATCCCAATGCACTTGTTCAAGCTTGAACCTTGAGAATCCTTGTGAGAAAGGCCTTGAAGAATGAGAGGGAAAATTTTGGGGTACAACAGTTGCCCCTGTTCAATCTTCTTAAACCTGAAGAGTTAGATTGACGAGATTTTCCATTCGTGGCTTGAAGGTAGAAGAGGATTGGACACTAGAGTGCCCAGAAATTTTCACTCGGCGAGGTGATGGTTGATGGTATAGGGAATGGGCTTAAAGATACCATTTGGAGAGATGATAGAAAGTTGTTGGAGATGGGCTTGTAGATGCCATCCAAGAATGCTTGTTGAATTGTAATTTGTAAGTTGAGCATCAGAATTGCGTCCATGTCTGGAGTGTATCTGAGCTATATCTGAATGAGTATCAGGATGGCATCCGTATCTGGAGCATATCTGAACTTTATCTAGAAGTTGAATCTGAATGAGTATCAGGATGGCATCCGTATCTGGAGCGTATCTGAACTGTATCTGAAAGCTGAATTTGAATGAGTATCAGGATGGCATCCGTATCTGGAGCGTATCTGAACTGTATTAGGAGGTTGAATTGTTTGAGCTGGTCGAGTAGATATTTTTCCTGTCTGGTTTCAGGTATTAATCTTTGACCTGAGAAAGAAAGATAGTTTTCCTGGCTTGCTATAGGTATTAATCTTCAATCTCTTCATGTAGATAGTTTTCCTGGCTTGTTACAAGTATTAATCTATAATCAGCCGTCCACAGATAGTTTTCCTGGCTTGCTACAGGTATTAATCTAGAACTTGAAAAGGTTGGTCGACGAGATAGTTGTCTTGTCTGGTTTCAGGTATTAATCTTTGACCAGATAAAGAAAGATAATTTCCTGGCTTTCTACAGGTATTAATCTTCAATATCTTCATGTAGATGGTTTTCCTGACTTGTTACACGTATTAATCTAAAATCAGTCGTCCACAGATAGTTTTCCTGGCTTGCTACAGGTATTAATCTAGAACTTGAAAAGATTGATGGTAGCCATCTGTTGATTGACCTTTTCTTGAAAAGGTAAAACGTTAGTTATATGCAATGTCATGATGCATGAAATGCATGATGTCATGATGTTCTCAAAATAATTGAGATTGTGTTGTATGCACTTTATCTTGTATGTAAATAGGAGGTATGAAATGTGAAATGTTAAAGAATGTATTTTTGTCTGGGAAAATAAATCCTTAACAAATGTCGGGGAGTTTGTTCAATCTTGGACTGCTATTGAAGAGTATGTGTGTCTTCAAACTTTTCCTAGAATGTTTCCACAGGGGGTTCCTGTTTTGTTGTTTGAGGAGAACTCCGCTGGGGGATATTGAAAACTCTGTGGGGAATTATCCTATGAGAAGGACTTTAGGGAGACTTGTCATTTCCCCTAGCAGCAAATGTTTGTGGTATTGCCAAAAATGTTTGATTGTACTTAACCCTTTGCTGAGATTGACGTTCAATGCCCCAAGTGACAGAGATGGAGACCTGCCCCTGGTTACTCTGCAATTCTTGAGAGATTTCTTTGAATCTTGACTGGACTGCCCCAGGTGCACTGGATAGTGACATGTCATGTCCCCTTGTTGATAGGAGTTTTGACGATGGAAGTATCATCTTTCTTGAATTTATTTTGTTCACTGAGAGAGCTTTCGTTCAGTGGATATGCATTGTGTGAATTTCTCGCTGTCAAACAAATAACCATATGCAAATAGTGATATTCAAGTAATGCAAAGTTTATGTTTGTCTTGAAGTTTTGAAAAATGCGTTTTTAGCAAGTAAAGAAGTTTGTAATTCAACTTTGGATTTTGAGTAAAGCCTACAGGAGTCAGGATACCTTTTGTAACAGTATGCTTTCGAACTAACCCATGCTTCAATTAGGACTTTTGAAGGGTTGTAACGTGGCTTGGTTCATGGCTTAAGAAACAAAGGATAAAGGCTCAAAGTGTATTTGTATCCACCCGTTCTCCGTGATGTTCTTCAGTCCTAAACTCAGTTAATTATGTGTTTTGAACTCCAATTGAATCTGAAATGACGTTTTGGTGATGGTTCTGACAAGTTAAGTTTGTTGGAAGGCAGTCATTTTTGCAACATTTTTTTCTTCACGTTGTTGAGTATTTATAGTGATCTCTTTCTTTGATTTGTTATCCCTAATTATGTCTGACTGTTCTTGTTTTGAGATTACAGTCAGCGGGAAGCCCCGGTTTTCTTAAGTCTCCTTTGTAGGTTTTGACTTAGTGGGCCTTTTTTATAGAGATAATGACTGCCTATGTGATAGGGAACCATCACTGTTTTTTGATTCTAGAGGAATGTTTTTGATGTCATTCGTTGTATTACAAGATGAGAGTTTGCAGCTATACGCGCATTTGAATTAACTGAGAGACTACCCTGCCCCAGGTTTTGATTAAAGGTTTCAATTTGTGTTAAAACCGAAAACTTCTATTTCTTTGGCTCGAAGTGGTTGACTAGGGATTATCTTCCTTATAACTCCAGTGTTTAGGATTTGAAAAAAAGCGCCTGTACATCGTCAGCAAGGTCTGTCCAAAAGCATACCATATGAGATTATGGCATTGTTTTCGTCATCCTCCCTCTAAAGGCTTGTAACTTTTAGCAAGAGTTGAATGTCATAAAGAGAGTAAAAAGCATAGTTTAAATGTAATGAAAATGAGTGGATCAAATCAAGACAAACATATGCAATGCATTAATGAAAACAAAGTTTGACATTAATAGATAATTGTTTGAATAACAAAAGAGATTACAAATTGAAAATTCAAATGAACAAAAGCTTTCAATGATTCGTCATAGGAGCAGTGATTATGTTTGGAGTCTGCGGAGGGTCAAAATCGATCTCCTTGGCATCAATCATGTCTTGGACCTTGTTCTTCAGAGCCCAACAGTTTTTTGTGTCATGCCCTGGGCTACCAAAATGATAAGCACATCTTTCATCCGAGTTGTAGTTAGGAGAAGAAGTCTTAGGGTTCAGATGAGGAGCCTTTAACGTAATCAGCTCTGCCTTCAACATGTGTTGTAGCTCTTGATCCAGCGACATGTTAATCTTAGTGTATTGTCTTTTAGGCGCGACCTCCTTACGCTGATGCCCCTGCCTTTGTTGAGCAAGCGTAGGATTAGAGATCAAGATTGCTCCTACGTGTTGGTCATGACGACTCTTTTGACTATACACAACATTGGACTCTTTCTTCCCATTGTAGGGCTTTTTCTGAGCATCAGAAGGTGTAGCTTCTTGAATCTTCCCACTTTTGATGCCAGCTTTGACCCTTTCGCCGGTCAGTATTAGCTCGGTGAACCTGGATGAAGAGCTTCTGGTCAAGTGTTTGAAGAAAGGCCCTGTCAAAGTTCCCATGAAGATGTCAATCAACTCCCTGTCAGTTAATGGGGGTTGCACCCTACCAGCCAGATCTCTCCACTTTTGGGCGTATCCTTTGAAGCTCTCGTTGGAACCCATGGTCATGTTCTGCAATTGCACACGAGTTGGTGCAAGATCATTATTGTACTGATACTGCTTATAGAAAGCAACAGCTAAATCCTCCCAGGTGTGGATGCGAGAACTCTCCAATTGATAGAACCATTCGTGTTGAGTCCCTACTAGGCTTTCTTGGAAGAAATGGATCCAAAGCTTTGGATCAGTTGTGTATGGTTGAATCTTGTGGACATAAGACTTTAAATGCATCTTAGGGCAAGAGACTTTATCGTACAGGGCAAAGGTAGGGACTTTGAACTTTGGCGGCATGACCACTCTAGAAACCAAACCCATGTTTCCTAAATCTAAGCCAGGTGTTTGTTGAATCTCCATAGCACTGAGGCGATCCTCCAACTGTTTGTATTTGTCATCAGTGGGGGGATATTGTTCCTTGGAGTAGTCGGCTTCAACTTCATCAATCTCCAAATTGTGGTCTTCTTCAAGACTATCCCTCATGTTGGATGGAGTTGAAAGATCTAGAGCTCTTTTGACTGGTCCTCCAGGTCTTCTTCTCAAGTTCAGGGCGCCTATTGACTTCTTGGACTTTTTCTTCTTGTCTTTGAGAATGAGAGCTTTCAGGTCCTCTTGCCCCTTAGCCATAGCCAGAAACATTTGTTGGAATTGAGCGTTTTGAGCTTGGAGATCTTTCACCGTTTGTTCCATATCCATCTTACTAAAATAAACAGTAGGAAGATAAGGAGACCTGTATGGGAGAAACCTGTCATGATATGATGCATGATATGTGGATGCATGTTTTCAAGGATCTCGCGGGGTAAACACAATAAAAAGTTAGAGATCAACATCTTTGCTTGGAGAACTTTGTATCAGTGGACGTCCTTCCACAAGAATTAAGCTCACCGTGTCAAGTGGGTCATAGCCCTTGACTCAAGTTTGTTGTACTTGATCTTTGGCGTTGTTTGGTTAGAGGAAAATAAATCCTTTTATCCCTTAATAGACATCTGGTTCAACGTGACCCTGCATCATAGGCCCTTGAGATCCTTGAAACGGATATTGAAAATGCTATGGTATGATGTTATGATGTTATGCACAAGTATGCAAAGTAAACAAGCTTATACAAATAATCATATACACGCAAAGCAGACAAGTTCTTAGTTTAGGCTTGCATGGGGTTTTATAGGTAAGTACCCTCTTGAAGTTTAGTTAGCTCAACCTGTCCTAGTAATAGTAACCGGGTTCTAAGGAGCTCAACATCACCGGATTGTTTCCTTGTTCATTGTTTCAGCTCAAGCCTCTTTAATGGCGACCGAAATATCCCAAGAAATCAAACCTCAATGAGTGTAGTATCGAGTATCTACCAACTTTAGACTGCACCAAAGCCGGTCATCTCACTACGTACTAAAGTCCAAGTTGTTCAAGTAAAGGGTTCTAGAAGTTCATTAGTGCTTCATGATATCACTCAGCGGCCCCGTATTCTCTCTGATTGACTCAAAGGCTACCGGTAACCACAAATATGTCACACTAACATAGTTATTGCTTAGACCATGTCGGTATACCCCGCACAGTCCCCACAACGTATTATTATTTACCTATAATGTTTCCCAAATCTGGGTGGAGGATTCAAACCCAAACAAAGAACCATAATGTAAAGCAAGCAAATCAAACAAATGTAAGTAAATAAATGTGATCTAGCCCTAAGGTGACCCCACTTTTTTTTTAAAAAAAATTTCCCAGCAGAGTCGCCAGTTTGTGATACGGTGGGAGAACTGACTTGAGGTTTTGCGTTTGTGTTTGCAAATGTCGCGGTTTAGCAAGAGTTGCCACCGACTTTTCTTTTATCCAATAAGGAAAGGTGAAAAAGCACAGGAAAGAACTTTCGAGATGTTTTTGAGTTCGGGGGGGGGTGGGGGGGGGTAGATTATGAAAAGGGAAGGTATTAGCACCCTTTTCATCCATGGTTTTCCATGGGCTCTTAGTTACTCGCTAGATCACTTACTTTTGTTTGAATGTGTACTTGTGTGTGGTTTTTGAAAGTATTTTGAAAATGGAACTTCGTAATGGTTCTCGTTTCTATAAGAACGCATACAAAGTGTTTGTTTCGAAATTAGTTCAAAAAGGTGTTTGTGAGATGTGTTTTTGAAAGTATTTTGAAAATTTAACTTCGTAATGGTTCTCGTTTCTATAAGAACGCATACAAAGTGTTTGTTTCGAAAATAGTTCAAAGGTGAGAGTGTGGGTGTACAAAAATGTTTTTGTTGCGAGCAAGCGAGTAACTAGGAGCGAATCTACCTACTCCAAAGGTCTTAAATGTGCTTTTCCTCCTCCTTTAGATGTGGCTATCTTACCATTGTTTTGGTAAGAAGCCCCATCGTTGGATGTGAAGGGACGGGCATTGGGACGTTTGTATAGTCATAGAAGGCAACATATGGGACGTTTTAGCAATGTCGTTTTAGGGACTAGATTGTTTAGAGAAGGCAACATCGAGGGTCATCGAGGGACTACGATCTTTTATCGAGGGTCTTTGCTAAAACGCCCATGCTCGAGGGACATGACCATGTTCGATAGGCAACAAGTGGAATTACCATAAGGGTGCATGTGTGAATGGTGTGTTTAATTTGCATGCATTTAGTCTTTGATTAGGGGTTGTCTACTTGTTGATTTTATCTTGATATACACACCTAATTTCTAGCATTTGTACAAAAGTAATAAAAAGTGAAAAAAAATAAATCCTACACTATTACAACCATATTGAAGTCCATAGAAATGTAAAGGCAAAAATAAGATGAAAAAGAAGTAAAAAAGAGCTCCTTCGATTCGGGCATGAGCACCCTTCGATTTTCATTCTGTTGGCCTCCTTCGATTGGGGCTAGCACCAGTGAGGTCATGGCCTTCGATTGGCCTGGAAGTCAGTGTATGGTGAAGCCTTCTGGTTCTGCCTTGTTGCCTTGTTGCCTTTTTTGACTGGAGGTTGAAAGCAGTAAGGGAATGCCTTTCGACTGAGCTTGGAATCAGTGAAGGCATGCTTTTTGTCTGGGCCTAGAAGTCAACATGGATTTCCTCCTGGTTGTCCCTTTCGTTTGACCTAGAGAAAAAGGGTAGAAGCCAGAAGCTTTGTTTCCTATTTCCTGTTTCCTGTTTCTTTCATTTAAAGCATTAAATGGCAACATGTCCTGAGGCCATGCTAGTACTTGTCTTGCAAACAGTTTAATAGTTAAAGCAAGTTCAGGTAAACAGAAAGCAAAACGAAAGGGTTAGCTCTGAAAAATATGTTAAAAGGGTGGAATCAAAAGGAACAGTGGTATGTACATGTTTCAAACGAAAGGGAAAATTACTATGCCATGAAACGAAAAGTTCAAAGGTAAGAATAACTTGCCTCGCTTCAGGCCTTGAATGGATGTGGGACCTTGAGTGGAGGCCCAGGGTTCTGGATTTGAAAGAGGGGGTCAATAGCTGTGCTTGGAACGCTGGATTTGAAGAAAGGAAAGAAACAAGTCTTATGTTTCTTTCCAAACTGGATTCAAAGGATACTGAAGAGTACTTGTTCTTCAGAATCGAAGGAAGCAAGTATGTGATTCTGGGCTTTTGTGATTTCTCAAGTGTTGATGAACTTGAGAGTTTTGTTGTGTTTGAGAAAATTTGGGGGATTCATTCCTCTGGTCCAAAGATCCTCTCTTAGCTTTGTAAAAAATTCCTCTATTTATAGAGAAAGAATGGACATGTTGTCCAAAGCCAGCCTTGCAAAGAAATGATAAAATAATGTAACGTGAAAGTACATGTGGGGGGCCCTGTTGGCAGTTGGGGTGAAGAAGATGTGACTTATGCTTCTGGCCTTGCTTGTGCTCAGACCAAAGTCAGGTTGAAAGCTGATTTTGTGACTAAAGTACCTTTTATTAAAAAAAAGGGTACATAGTCCTTTGCCAATTTATCCAAGAAAGGTATTATCCAATGAATAAACCTTTGAACCCTTAGGAAATGTATCACAAACTTGTGTAAGCCTCTGATTATGTAAAGATTTGGATGCAGCATAGCATTGAATAATGAGATTTGGTCTTGAGTCGAATGCAAGAATGAGGTCGAAACATACTTGTTCGAAGGAAGCCTTTCCCTCAGTCGAAGCTTGTGGTCGAAACAAGCTAATTCCCAGTCGAAGCTTGTATTAAAGAAAACATATTACCAAATCGAAAGCTCATGCTCGAAGGAAGCATATTGCCCAATCGAAGCATGTGGATCGAAACAATCATAAAGGGAGTCATTACCTTTTAGCGTGAGGGAAGTTCCTGGCTTCTGAATCGAAGGGTGTTCCTTCAAGGGAAGCAAGGACTTAGTCAAATCTTGTATGAAGATATCTCTTGGCTCAAACGAAACTTGTGAGAGGCAAAGTCTGCAATAGGCCCTTGGTGCAAGTGGATTCGAAGGAGGTTTCAAATCCAAACGAAGGATGTACCCAAGTCGCATTCGAAAGAGGTTTCAAATCCAAACGAAGGATGTACCTAAACTTTCATTCGAAGGAGGCTTTAAGTTCAAAATGAAGGACATGCCCAAGTTGCATTCGAAGGAGGCTTAGAGTCAATCGAAGGGTGCTGAATCAAAGGAGACATGTTTTCCTCCAAATTTGTCAAAATGTTATTTTTATCTGTTTTCTCCATTTTTGACAGTTTCCTTTTAATTTTGGTATTGGAAAATCCCAATGCACTTGTTCAAGCTTGAACCTTGAGAATCCTTGTGAGAAAGGCCTTTAAGAATAAGAGGGCAAATTTTGGGGTACAATAATGACCCTTTCGACTGTTGCCTCGGTTAAAAAAGTGATCTTAGAACTTTAGGACAATTACTAAGAGTTCTTGCCCAGTTGCCTTAGTGACCGTAAACGTCCCTTCTACAGTCCCTCAACATCCAACGATAGGGATACCTACTCACTAATAGTAGGATAGCATTATCTAAAGGAAAGGAGGAAAAGAACAACCTTTTTTGAGTAGGTAGATAGCTGTTAAGTACTTGCTCAAAACAACCTTTTTCACACTACACTTTCAAAACCTTTTCAAAAACGCTTTATCAACACTCTTGAGGATTGATACAAGAGTTATCATAAAGCAAGAAAAATTTTCAAAACACACAAGCATGAAAGAAGTTTTCAAAATGAGCAAGTACCTAAGAGCCCGTAGAAAACTACGGATGGAAAGGGTGATAACACCTTCCCTTTCCATAATCTACTCCCTTACTCAAAAAATTCTCGAAAAGGTCTTTTTCTGTTCTTTTCACCCTTTCCTTAATTTGGATAAAAGAAAAGTCGGTGGCAACTCTTGCTTACCACAACATTTGCAAATACAAACGCAAAACCAGTATAACAGTCGGTTCTGCCACCATATCACAGAACTGGCGACTCTGATGGGGACTAGTAAAAGTGGGGTTTACCTTAGGGTCTAGTTCATTTCTAATCTGTTTTCTTTGTTTGTTTTGATTGCTTTACTTTTAAGGGTATTGTTTGGGTTACTATGGATCCTACACCCGGATCTGGGGAAAACTTTTAGGTAAGTAGCAATAGATCGTGGAAATTGTGTGTGGTATATCGACACAGTTGAAGCGATAACTATGTTGATATGACACTTTGATTGGTACCGGTAGCCCTTGAGTTAATCAAGGAGAATATGGGGACGCTACATGGTGTCATGAAACATCAACTAACCTTAGAACCTTTAATTAAACAACTTGGCTATTAGGACGTAGTGAGATAGCCGTCTTTGGTGTATCCCCAAAGTCAGTTGATACTCGATACTACACTCATTGAGACCCGACTCCCGAGTTTTGTTTAGTGGCAAGTCAGTTGTCTATCAGAACGAAAATTGTGGAAAAGATCGGTGATATTGAGATCCTTTAGAACCCGGTTACTATTTATAGGTGTGATACGGTGGGAGAACTGACTTGAGGTTTTGCGTTTGTTTTCGCAAATGTTTCGGTTTAGCAAGAGTCGCCACCGACTTTTTATTTTATCCTAAGGAAAGGTTAAAAAGCACAGGAAAAACCTTTGAGATGTTTTCTTGGGTTCGGGGAGTAGATTATAGAAAGGGAAGGTATTAACACCCTTTCTATCCATGGTTATCCATGGGCTCTTAGTTACTTGCTTAGATCACTTGCCTTGCATTTTCAATTGTTTGAAATGGTGCTTTGTGTGTGTGGTTTTGAAAATGTTTTGAAAAAGATGCCTTGTCTAGGCAACCCTTGTAACAATTCTTTACTCGAATGTTTTACAAAAGGTGTTTGTCTTTTTGAAAAGATGTTTCAAGGTTTTGAAAGTTGTTTTGAAAGTCGTGTTGTGGAGTGTGTTTTGAAAAATGGCAAGGATTTGTTTTGCAAGTTGGTCAAGTAACCAAGAGCTATCTACCCTAAATTTCTCAAAGATCTTTCTTATGTTTTAACCCTTTTAACAGTATTGTTCCACCATTATATTTGGTGGACAATCTTGTGTTAGGATGTTAACGGGACGGGCGCGGGTCATCGTTTAGACCATGAATGAAATAGTGCCAAGTGTCTTTGGCAATTTTTCCTTCAAGGGACTTGATCATTTTTTAGGCAACTTGAGAAAGTGTCATCGAGGGACTATGATCATTTGATTTGTTTTTGTTTGGCCAAAGACACTCAACATGCAACATGGCCCATTTTTGAAGGCAACAAGTGGAGTAACCCTAAGGGTGCAAGTGTGCATTGTGTTGTCCATTTTCATGCTTTTTTGTCTTTGAATTAGGTCAAGCTATTTGTTATTTTTGATTTGCATACAAACCCTAGGTCTATCATGGCATAATTGGAAAGCTTTTAAATGCGGATATTAAAAGTCCTAAATTATTACAACATAATTATGGGGATGGGGGTACAAATGTTTGAATGGGGGGATATTTAGCAAGAAATTAAATCTAAAACTATTACATCCATATTGAATATACAAATTATTTAATCGTACAATATTTAAACAAATATAATAAATATGCAAAATGTATTATGCACAAAAAGGATTTTTTATGTATGAGCAAGTATTTTTCAATGTGAAATATAAACAAAAAATAAAAAGTCAATTTTTGATGATTTTTATTGACTTAGGGCAAAACCCTAGTTTTCTAAATAAATAATACTTATTTATTAGTTATATACAATATTATATTAATTTATACAAAAATAATAAAAAGAAGTATATTGTAAAAAAAAAGGTATTTTTAATGTCATATATTAATAAAAATAAAAATGTATTATTTTCATATTTTATCCTAAGTATTCTAATAAATATATACAAGTATTTATATTATATATTAAATATATTAAACATATACAAGAATAAAATATTAACTATTTACAAAAAAGTATATTTTTAGAAAATGTTTTTCAAAAGGTAAATAAAAATAATGACTGAAAATAAATATATTTTGTATTATTTTTAATGTTTTAAATAAAAAGGTATCACATTTATTTACATATATAAGCTAAATAAAACAAATAAATGCCAAATAAATGCAAAAATGCATGGAAAAATATTTTTTATATTTGAGCAAAAAATAATAAGTCAGAATCAAAAAGAAAAAATAAAAAATGAATAAAATATCACATAATGGGTCAGGGGATATAAATTGGAAAAGGGGGTGCAAAAAGCAGGACTGACTCAGGCCCAGCCCAAGCCAGTCATCTTCTTCCTCCAGCAACCTGTTTGAACATCAAAAACGCGCGCTTCTTGTACAATAGCTAACTTCTGATTCTTTGACTTTTAACAAAAACTCACAACACAAACATTATAGATCATGAAGAGACGAATTCATACATATAAAAATCTTGACCTAACTCTCAGAAACGAGGGAGAATTTCTTCATCCCCAATTTCTGACCTAATTTTTCTTCAATGTTCATGGCCAAAATTCTCACAGCACGCATAATATAAATGAAAAGTAAATACATGGATGGCTTCAGGGCTATGAGTAGAACATGTTTTCTTCACAAACCTAAGCTTAATCATGCCTGGATAGAGAGATAGAAGTTCATGTTTTTACCTGTTTCAGCTTGAGTCGTGTACAGCAATGGAGGTATCTTCAATGGAGTTTGAGCTTTGGTACAGCTTGCCTGAAGTCCAAGGATGCTTCTCCTATGCTTGGCTTGCTCTGAAACTGCCTGTATCGTGCTATGGAAGTCCACCCTCAGAGCTTGAAAATAAAAATGGCAAATGTGGTTATGGGTGTTACAGTTTGAGTTCAATGCTTGGGATAGCTTCAATGGATGATATGGAACATGTTTGAACTCTTTTTGTCCAAAACGCACGAGTGGAATGGATTGTGGAAGTCAAACTGCAACAGGTGCCCTGTTTTGCAGAAAAAATGTGATCTTCTGTATGAGGAGGGATTAGGGATGATTGAGTCGTGTTTCAAGCTTGGTTTGATGTATGGAAAAAGTTTGCAAACTTTGTTTTAGTTGGTGTTTACAGGAATGAGAGATTGGAGTTGTTTTGCAATCTTGCATGTTTTTGAAGTCAGTAAACTCAAGTCCTTATGCAGGCCTGTATATCCTCTCTATCTATGCTGCACCTCTTGTTCTTGATCAGAGTCATTTGTGTAAAAATTCTAGCTTCAAAGATCTGGCCCATGCCTCTTGGATTTTGAATTTGACATACAACACTACTTTACAAAAATGGCAAAGTTGCTTTTTCTAATTATGGATTAGTTCTTTGTGTAATGACTAAATGCACAAAACAAGACTTGAACACAAAGGTTAAGCATTTAATTATGAGTGTGAAGAGGTTTATAGGCCTTCAAACCATCACAAACCCTGCTGACTTGAAAATGCCAATGTTATGAACATGTATTTGGCTATGAAAAAAAGTGATTTTTGCCCATCTCTGCAAATTCGATTCTCCCTAACCACAAGGGTGTTTAAGAAGTTCTTGGACAATTTGGAAATCTTGTAATGTGTACTACAATCCATCTTTGTAATGCAAATTGAAACTCCAAGTGGAAGCATGTGAAAAATTGCCATGAAGTTGGAGAAAAATCCTGCCTAGAATAGGTCAAACATTTTCTAAGTTAAAAATGTTTTGCACCCTTATTCCAAAAATCATAACTTGAGATACAAGCTTCTTTTGAGGAAAATTTGTGAATAAAAGTTGTATATTTTGCAATGGACTACAACTTTCATGATTTAAGTTTTGTTTGAATCCATTTGCATCTTGGTGAAAAAATGGGACAAAGTTAGGAAAAAATAAGGAAGTTCCATAACTTAGAAAAATTCTGTTATGAAATTTTCTCATTTTAAACCCTAATTTGCAAATTTGGATTTCTTGATGAACAAGTTTCATAATTTGACATGTCTTGATGAAAAATGAATCTTGGCACTTGATTTTGACCAAAAAGTCAAAGTTTGACTTTTCAGTATACAGTCAAATTTTGATCAGTTGACTGGAAAATTCATCTGTCAATCTTGTGCATTTGAGATCTTTTGAACTTGTTGAATGTGTCAAGACAATGCCATTGAGTCCTTGAGTCCATATGTGAGCTTGGTTTGCCATTGTCTAGGTCAAACAGTCAAAAATTGCCTTTGTGCAGTCAAAACCCTAAAAATGACCATTTTGCCCTTTTGGTGATCTGATCAAATTTCTTGTGGAATTGTGATCTAAACTTGACCAAATGGTTCATATGAGTTCATTATGTTGATGTGGGTCAAAAATCATCAAGTTTGGCTATCAATTGGCAACAGTTGACTTTTTTCCCCAATATAGCTGATTTCTAGGTCAACTGTCCAATTGATTGGGCAAAGACTGGAATCAAGGCTTGAAACTTGGTATGGATAAACTTGTAGGTCCAACATGAAGCATGAAAGTCACCTTGGGCACTTTAGGTCAAAACATCTTTGTGCAAACTCAAACCCTAATTTGGGTCAATAGTGCAAGGAGGAGTCTTGAGCAGAGCAAACCCTAACTTGATCTTGAGCTCCAAGGGTCTTGTGGTGAGAAAATGTTGATGAAATGAGAGGGCAACTTTTGGGGTACAACAGTTGCCCCTGTTCAATCTTCTTGCACCTGAAGAGTTAGATTGGCAAGTTTGCCTTTCACGCCTCGAAGGTAAAAGGAGATTGGACACTAGAATGCCCTTAAATTTGCACTCGTCGAAACAATGGATGCGGGAATGGGCTTAGAGATGCCCTTTGGAGATGAGCTTAAAGATGCCATTTGGAGATGGGCTTGAAGATGCCATTTGGAGATGGGCTTAAAGATGCCATCTGGAGATGGGCTTAAATATGCCATCTGGAGGGGTGACAAAATCTTGTCGGAGATGGGCTTAAAGATGCCATCTTGAATGAGTATCAGAAAGGTGTCCATGTTTTGGAAAATCTCTGAACTGGGGGTTCTTGAATAAGCAATGGATTGACATCCGTGTTTGGAGAATCCGTAAACTGTTTTCAAAAGTTGAATCTGAACAAGTGATAGATTAACATCCGTGTTTGGAGAATCCGTAAACTGTTTTCAAAAGTTGAATCTGAACAAGCGATAGATTAACATCCGTGTTTGGAGAATCCATAAACTGTTTTCAGAAATCTTGGATCTGAACAAGCGATAGGTTAACATCCGTGTCTGGAGAACCCGTAAACTATTTTCAGAGGTCTTGGGCCTGAACAAGCGATAGGTTAACATCCGTGTCTGGGGAACCCGTAAACTGTTTTCAGAAGTTGAGTCTGAACAAGCGATAGATTAACATCCATGTTTGGAGAATCCGTAAACTGTTTTCAGAAGTCTTGAAGTTGAATAAGCAATAGAGCAGCATCCATGTTGGGAAGCATCCGTAAACTGTTTCCAAAAGTTGAGTCTGAACAAGCGATAGATTAACCTCCGTGTTTGGAGAATCCGTAAACTGTTTTTAGAAGTTGAAGAATCTGAACAAGCGATAGGTTAACATCCGTGTCTGGAGAACCCGTAAACTGTTTTCAGAAATCTTGGATCTGAACAAGCGATAGGTTAACATCCGTGTCTGGAGAACTCGTAAACTGTTTTCAGAGATCTTGGATCTAAACAAGCGATAGGTTAACATCCGTGTCTGGAGAACCCGTAAACTGTTTTCAGAAGTTGAAGAATCTGAACAAGCGATAGGTTAACATCCGTGTCTGGAGAACCCGTAAACTGTTTTCAGAAGTCTTGAAGTAGAGAAGGAACCGGTGTAGGGTTTCCTGATGATGAGTCCGTGTAAAACTGCATCTTGGATAATTGTTAATGATAGCCTTTTATTCTTATCCTGAAAGGGACAAAAGGTTAGCTAAACACAAAGTTATGTTGCATGAAATGTATGATGCAATATATGTTATATCAATGTTTATGATATGAATGTAATGAATGCGCATGTAAGTTGATGAGCTGTCTTGCTGAGGATAGATGAATCCGGGATAGCCGGAGATAATAGAATCTTGACTGCTGCCGGGGAAAGTGAATCCTGGACTGCTGCAGGGGATTGCAAGAATCTTTGATTGCTGAAGATGGGACATCTTTGTCGACTATTGACTGCTTGGGGAACAAGATCTTCAATTGTTGAGGGATCTTAGGACCACTGCTAGGGATTGGAACTCCTTGGTGACTTGTAGGGCAAGAGAATTCTGATGATCTCTACTGGGGAGTCCAGAACCTGGTAGACTTAAGCTGGAGAAATAAAATTGGGAATCTTTAATCTGACATGAAGTGCCTCTGTGGGGAGAAGGTTCACTAGTCTGGTTCCGCTGGGGATTGATAGTTGGAAGTTTTAGCTCCGCTGGGGATTGGTAGTTTTGACTTCAACTGGGGACAGGATTTCCAGATTTTAGGGCTCCACTGGGGATGCTTGAAACTTAGCTCTGAGGGGAATTGAGTTCTGGAAGGCTCTCTGGCTGGGGAAATCAGTTTTGAGAAAGCTTTTGTTCTGCTGAGGATCCTGAAGTTTAACTCTGTTTGGGGAATTAAGCTTTGGATTTGAACCTCGTTGAGGAATTTGGAGTTTATAACTGCTGGGGATTCCTTCTGAAAGGGCATCAAGAGATCTATCCGTACCTTCAACCTATCAGTAATCATCTTTCTTGATTTGTAAGGAAATGATTATGTTCAAATGCATATGCTTATTTAACGAAACATTGGACGTTTCTCAAATAAAACATAAGTGTAGCAAAAAGAGGACAAAGCAAATTTCTGTATTTGGAAAAGTATTTGTATTAACTTTTATGAGTATCTTTGTACATGGGAGACAGACATCCTAGTAAGAGGATGTTGTCGTAAAATATCAAAAATTTTATACAAAAGAAAGATGGCTATGTGAAATAATTCCATGGGATCCCCATTCTTCTATAGCTTTCACAACTCTGAATATCTACCCATTCACTGCTTCTTCCGCCGATGACTGGATTGATCAGAAGCTCGGAGCTGGTTGATGAAGAGATTGTCCTTAAAGTGATCCGACGAGACATAGTCACACGCTTTAATTCCCTAACTTTTGCCTGGATCGCCCTTTCGGGTTTTCAATCCACCGGGAAACCCTTTTTTGCCTAAGTCGCCCTTTAGGGTTTTCAACTTGCCGGGTGTACAGATTTTTTTTGTTTTATCCCTAATTTTTGCCTGAACCGCCCTTTCGGGTTTTCGGTTCACCGGGATGCCCATTTTTGCCCAAGTCGCCCTTTCGGGTTTTCGACTTGTCGGGTGATTTTATGCGTAGTATCTTTTGACTATGTCTGTGTTCGCAGGGTGCGGCAAATCGTCGTCGTCCATGGTGGTCAGAATCATTGCACCACCAGAAAATATGCTCTTGATTACAAATGGTCCTTCGTAAGTAGGAGTCAATTTTCCCCTGGGATCACTTTGCGGTAAGATAATCCGCTTGATTATAAGGTCTCCGACTTAATATACTTGACATCTGACTTTCTTGTTGAAAGCCTTGATCATCCGTTTTTGATACGTCTGACCATGGCAAACAGCAGCGAGTCGCTTTTCGTCGATAAAATTGAGTTGATCAAGTCGGGTATGAATCCAATCGTCTTCATTCAAACCAGCGTCCTTCATAATCCTTAAAGAAGGAATCTGAACTTCCATGGGTAGGACATCTTCCATGCCATATACCAAAGAAAATGGGGTTGCCCCAGTTGAAGTACGTGCCGTCGTACGGTATCCATGCAGAGCAAACAGTAACATCTCATGCCAGTCCTTATAGGTCACTGTCATTTTCTGAATGATCTTCTTGATGTTTTTATTCGCAGCTTCAACATCACCGTTCATCTTCGGCCGATAGGGAGATGAATTGTGATGATAAATCTTGAACTGTTCGCATAAAGCGGTGATCATAGTATTATTAAGATTTGTACCGTTGTCAGTGATGATCCTGTCTGGGACACCATACCGGCATATGAGATTTTGTTTGATGAAGCGGGCAACCACATTTTTTGTAACAGAGGCGAAGGAAGCTGCTTCGACCCATTTGGTAAAATAGTCAATGGCGACCAGAATGAAGTGATGTACGTTGGACGTTGTGGGCTTGATCTCTCCAATCATGTCAATGCCCCACATTGCAAATGGACAAGGAGCTGTCAGAACGTTGAGAGGAACAGGAGGAATATGAATCTTGTCAGCATAGACTTGACATTTTTGACAAGTACGGGAATGTTGATGGCAATCAGCTTCCATGGTAGACCAGTAATAGCCTGCCCTTAGAATCTTCTTAGCCATCGTATGTCCGCTCAAGTGGGTGCCAAATGTACCGCTGTGTATCTCAGTCATGATTAACTCTGCTTCAGCTTTGTCTACACATCGGAGTAAAACACAATCATGGCTGCATTTATAGAGGATGCCGTTGCTCAGGAAGAACTTGGCAGCAAATTTCCTTAGGAACTTCTTGTCATTTACGGAAGCTCCTTCGGGATATTCTCTAGTCTGGAGATACCTTTTGATTTCGTGAAACCAGGGTTGTTCCACTACTTCTTCGGTATTAATCTCATGACAATGCGCAGTTTCATCCATTCGCTCGATGGTGATTTGGGGAGCCTCGTTATCCCAATTGAGTTTAAACATGGAAGACATTGTAGCCAGAGCATCTTCTAGCTGATTCTCTTCTCGTGGGAAATGCTCGAAGGTGATTTGCTCGAAATGAGGCAACAATGTCAGGACATGTTCTTTGTATGGGATAAGATTAGGATGCTTGGTATCCCACTCTCCTTTGATTTGACTGATAACCAAAGCCGAGTCCCCAAATACGATCAAAGATTTGATCCCCAAGTCTATAGCAGCCTTGAGACCAAAAATGCAGGCTTCATATTCGGCCATGTTGTTGGTACAGCTGAAGCACAGTCGGGCCGTGAAAGGTGTGTGGTAACCTTCCGGGGAAATGAGTACCGCACTGATACTTTTTCCAAGTGCATTTAAAGTTCCATCAAAGTACAGGGTCCATCGGGATCCATTTTCAGGTCCGTCATACAGTCTGTTACCTTCAATGTTGTCCAAAGTCATGATGTCCTCGTCCGGGAAGTCGAATCTCATGGATTGATAATCTTCGATAGCTTGATGAGCTAGATGATCAGCTAGTACACTCCCTTTTATAGCTTTTTGGATAGTATACTGGATGTCATACTCAGTCAGGATCATTTGCCATCTAGCAATTCTTCCAGATAAAGCAGGCTTCTCGAAGATATACTTGATAGGATCCATTTTGGAAATCAATAGAGTGGTATGTGTCAACATATACTGTCTTAGTCGGCGAGCAGCCCATACCAAAGCGCATCAAGTTTTCTCGAGCAGTGAGTAGTGAGTCTCACAGTCGGTAAACTTTTTGCTAAGGTAATAAATGGCATGCTCTTTTCGACCAGACTCGTCATGCTGGCCCAATACGCACCCCATTGAGTTATCCAAAACGGTCAGATACATGATCAGCGGCCTTCCTTCGACGGGTGGCATCAGAATAGGAGGTTCTAGCAAATACTCCTTGATCTTATCTAAAGTAGCTTGGCAATCGTCGTTCCATTCGACTACCTGATCTTTCTTCAATAGTTTGAAAATTGGCTCACAGGTAGATGTCAGATGAGAGATAAATCTGGAAATATAGTTCAAGCGCCCCAAGAACCCTCTAACCTCCTTTTCAGTACGGGGGGCAAGCATTTCTTGTATAGCCTTTACTTTTGCTGGATCGACCTTAATGCCTTTGTTGCTGACAATAAATCCTAGAAGTTTACCAGACCTAACTCCAAAAGTGCACTTACTTGGATTCAGCCTGAGTTTGTACTCTTTCAACCTGGAAAACAGCTTCTGCAGATGTTCAAGGTGTTCCTCCTCTGTTTGTGATCGAGCTATCATGTCGTCTACATAAACTTCGATCTCATGATGTATCATATCATGAAACAAAGCTACCATGGTGCGCTGATACGTTGCCCCTGCGTTCTTCAGTCCGAACGGAATCACCTTGTAGCAGAAGGTACCCCATTGTGTAACGAAGGTTGTTTTCTCCATGTCCTTGGGGGCCATTTTGATCTGGTTATAGCCCGAGAATCCATCCATGAAGAAAAACACCTTGTGCTGAGCCTTGTTGTCAATCAAAATGTCGATATGCAGTAGCGGAAAATCATCTTTGGGGCTAGCCCTGTTCAAATCCCGGTAGTCCACACACATCCTGACCTTGCCGTCTTTTTTAGGTACTGGCACAATGTTAGCAACCCATTATGGATAGGATGTAACAGCCAGAAAGCCAGCGTTGAATTTCTTCATTACTTCCGCTTTAATCTTCTCAGACATGTCGGGCCTCATTCGACAGACTTTTTGCTTGATCGGTGGACAATCCTCTCTTGTAGGGATGCGGTGAACCACAATATCTGTGTCTAAACCCGACATGTCTTCATAAGACCAGGCGAAGATTTCAACATATTCATTCAACAGCTGTATCAAACGCTCCTTGACACTTGGTTCCAGATTGGCACCCACTTGTACTTCCTTCCGGTCCTTCTCTGTTCCTAAGTTGACAGTTTCCAACAACTCCTCGTGAGGCAAGATGGCCCTCTCTTCTTGTTGTAGAAGTCTGGCTAGTTCTCCTGGTACTTCACAATCTTTGTCGTCTTCGTACTCAGCCTGATTGACCAAATCTTCAGAGTTATTGAAGGATACAACAGAATAGTCACCCATAGAATCTAGAGTGGATGGGTACCTGCATTTGTGAGTGTGGGTGTGTGTAAGGGATAGCCATCCTTAAACAAACAAAAATGCAAAAGGAAAGAAAATGAACACAGCAGTTTATATATGAAAAACGTCCAATGATTCATTAAACATGGCATATGAATATGAAGAGAATCAAAACCCTTACAAATGGACCTACATGCCCCGGGCAAGGCATGGGGTGAAAAAGTAGTGTTCAGATTGTTTAAAAGTAATTATTACAGACCAACAGGAAATGTTCGAAAGATAAGTTACTGATTAATGAAAGTAATGGGGATGAAGTCTTTCCCCTCCCAGTTGTGTAGTCCCCCTTCGATGGTTGGGAAGATCCAATCTTCAATGTTGGCCTCTTCGTCTTCGTCTTCCAAAGCATTGATTCCATGAGGAGAAATCTTGATGGGTGTTCTTTCAATTTTTGAGCAACGCATAGCTTTTTGCCCCGCAGCGGTAAATCCCAACCCAAACTTGTCTGTTTTGTGAGGAAAGTCAGGAAACTGACCCCATGTTGAGCTTTTTCCCTCCTTCATTGCAGCTTGTGCGTCTTTCAGAGATGCCATCCTGGCCACCTGCTTGGGTACCTCAGCTACTGCCTTTGCTACTGCCACCTCGGGAGCAATTTCCTCGAAGTGTTGGAACGGTGTTTCAATGAATTCGCCTTCCGCTTCCACATACCTAAAGGAGTTCAGGTGACTGATCATATATTCCTCCTCACCGTGTACAGTTATGATCTTTCCTTTGACAGGGTATTTCAGCATCTGATGTAGGGAGGAAGTGACTGCCCCAACATTATGTATCCACGGTCTCCCTAGCAAGCAAGAGTACGATGGACGGATGTCCATCACATATAAAGTTGAGTGGAATACTTCAGTGCCCACCTTGATGGGAATGTCGACCTCCCCATGCACCATTCTTTTAGACCCGTCGAAGGTCCTGACAATGATGTTACTTGGTTTCAGCTCCAAGCCTTCACAATCCAATCGGTCCAGAGCTTTCTTAGGCAGCACGTTCATAGAAGAACCAGTGTCGACCAAAACGTGGGCAAGAGTAGTTCCTCGACATTCAACTGACACATGCAATGCGTCATTGTGCTTTCTTCCCTTCGGAGTCAGGTCAGCATCAGAGAAACCCAGGCCGTTGTCGGCGGTAAGGCTGGCTACACAATCTTGGAATTGATCGGCTGAGGTTTCCTGGGGAACATGGGCTGTCTTCAGAAACCTTATCAAAGCTTTGGCATGAGCTTCCGAACAAAGCAGCAAAGCTAGCATGGAGATCTTCGAGGGGGTTTTCCCCAGTTGCTCTACAACGTCATAATCACTTTTCTTTATTATTTTCAGAATCTCTTCCATTTCTTTCTTAGAGGTTTCGGGGATGACCAATGGCTGAGCCCTCGTCCTAACGAGCTCATCTTGGATCCCTTTCCCCTTATCAGCAGAAGTAGGAGGGACAACCACAGGAGTGACGGCTTCTTCAATCAACGGAATTCTTGCAGAAAGTTTTATCGATGCAGGAGTAACTTTGGCAGCAGCTGAGGGTCCAAAGATTGCCTTTGGAGGGGCAATCTCTGGAGGGAAAATTCTCCCACTTCGGGTAATCTTGCTCGTACCGGCAATGTTTCCAATGTCGGCATCTTCTTCGTCAGATCTCTCTTCCATTATCTAAATTTGTTTAACACCATGCTAGTAGATTTCTCCACCATAATTCCATGATATTGATTTGTCAGATTTGTAGGGGACAAGCCCAGGCATGGTTATTTTCAGAGGAACAATCTTCATAGTGGATGTAATCTTAACAGGCTTTTTAGGGACCTTGGAAAGATTGGTGGAAATGGTGATTATTGAAACATCTTCGATAGGAGTTGGAGTAGCAGGAATCTTTTCGAAAAGAATTTGTTGGCTGTCCATTAGGCCTTGGATGCCTATCTTCAGCAATGGACAGTCGATTGGTAGGGAGGAACAATAGTAGCAGTCTTCTTTACATCCTGGGAAAATCCCATCCTTCAACAGATTCAACTTAATTGTTAGTAGTGGAGTTACCAGATCATCAACAGCAGCAACACACAGATCTTCTTCAATAGCATGGACATTGTGACCATGCTTTGACATCGGAGCGAATATTACATTCGGCTTCTCTGGAGCATCGAACTCAACCTCTTTTGCATCTATCAAGTCTTGAATTTTATGATTAAGCGCCCAACAATCGTTGGTGTCATGCCCGACGCTGTCAGAATGATAGGTACATTTAGCATTGGGATGATAATATGGGGAAGATGTGTTCACATTTTTTGGTGCCTCTTTGATAGTGGTGAGATTTAGCTTCAAAAAATGGGGAAGAACTTGTGAGGGTGTCATATTGATGCGGGTGAACTGCCGTTATGGCCGTTCTACCCGTTGCTGGTTAGGTCTAGACTGATTGTTACGAGGCTGATCATTTGATGAATTTTGGATCATCACGGCCCCCACAGTCGGTCGGCGCTCAGTTCTTCCCGATCTTTTCTGAGAGTATATAACAGCTGCCTCCTTCTTAGCCGGAAATGATTTCTTAACAATTGTAGATGCAAAGGCATCCCTTTGAATCTCCCCATTCTTAATACCAGCTTCCACCCGTTCGCCAGTTAGAATCAATTCAGTAAACCCTGCGGAAGAGCTCCCGATCAAATGGTTGAAGAACAGGCCAGATAGGGTCCCAAAGAACATATCAACTAGCTCCCTATCTGAAAGAGGTGGCTTTACTCTTCCGGCCAAGTCACGCCATTTCTGGGCGTATTCTTTGAATCCCTCATTTGAGGCCATCCCCATACTCTGTAGCTGAGTACGGGTTGGCGCCAAGTCAGCGTTATATTGATACTGGCGATAAAAGGTAGCTGCCAAGTCTTCCCAGTTATGCACTTCTGACCTCTCAAGCTGGTAAAACCAGTCTAGTTGCATACCGGACATGCTGTCCTGAAAGAAGTGTACCCAAAGATTTCTGTCGGATGAATGAGGTTGAATTCTTCTGACATATGACCTCAGGTGCATCTTCGGGAAAGACAGCCCGTCATATTTTGCAAAAATTGGCACCTTAAACTTTGGAGGGATCACAATTCCAGCAATCAATCCCAATTCTTCAAAATCTAACTCGGGAACCCTTTGCAGCTCCATAGCTGCCAGTCTATCCTCCAGGTTTTTGTATTTGTCGTCCGCTGGCGGGTATTGTTGCTCTGAGTAGTCTTCATCTTCCTCAACCTCTTCTTCTTCAGCCTCAGACTCAGAAGGCAATGCAGCTCCTTTTCCTTTACCGGTTCCCTCATCAGATGTGGAGGGGAATTCAAGAACTCTCCTAGCCTCATTCTCAAATCTTCTTCCCAGTGTAGCTACCCCAACTTTTTTCTTCTTATTTTTTCCTTTTTTATGCTCTTTATTCCCCAACAGTGCTTTTAGATCCTCCCGACCCTTTGCCAAGGTCATTAGGAGCTGTTGAAACTGTGAGTTTTGTGATTGCAGATCTTTGACCGTCTGTTCGAGATCCATCTTGCTGAAATAAACAACAGAAAGATAAGGAAACCTGGCGTGAAGACCTGTTTATGCACATGATGAATGATATGTTTATTCATGCAATGCATTCAAGGATTTAGAAATTCACAATTGCTGCAGACAAAAAGAACACACATCATATTAATAAGAAGAAATTTTGTCAGTACATAAATGCCCCATGGGCCAAATATTACAAAACTTCTTAAGGTAAAAAGACGTTGCGCATCCTCTTTGGTGCGATGTAAGTGTTGAGGGTCTCCTCCTCGTGAAGTCGGCGGGTAAGCTCTAAAACCTTCTTCTCACTGGCGTAGAAGCTGGCTTCAAAAGTATTCCGCTCTTCCTTGAGTTGGATCCAACTCTTCTGCATTTCCTCCCATGATGTTGGCATGTCAGGATGTAGGATGGTGTAGGGAACCTCTCCTTCCTTAACAGGCTTTTTAATCAAAGGGAGAATGTGAGTGTAAGGCATCATAAGACTCTGGGCTCTGGTTCTTACCCAGTTGAGATAAGGCTCAAGAGGGATGGAGTTCTTGTGCCCCAGTGTCTTGCTATCTACCTTGTTAGGCATCCTCCAAGCTCTGATGAATCTTTGGCGAAGTCCTTGCACATCGTTGTCGAAGTCAAAAACTAGGTCAGGAATCAGCATGTCATGAGGGCCATCCCTCCGTGCATATCCAAATTGTCTCAAAGCTAGACAAGGGTTGTAGGTAATGCCTCCTCTAATGCCAAGTAATGGAACATTAGGGAACTCACCACAATGATCGACGATGATGACATTTTCTCTGGACCGAGAACACCAATGTACATGAGAGTGTGTGAGGTTCATCAATCGTTGTGACCACCTTAAGCCTTGTTCATTCTTCAAAACAGATTGTGGAAGGTGAGAAATAAACCACCTTGCAAGGAGAGGAGTACAACACATGAGAACACCTCTCTTTCTCATTGTTCGTGTGTAAAATGAGTGGAGGATGTCCCCACGCAATGTAGGTATGGGATTCTTGGATATGAAAATCTTGACAGCATTAACATCTATAAGTTGGTCAGGATTTGGGAACAAGACCAACCCATAAATGAGGAGTGCCACAATCTCTTCAAAGGCTTGTAGATCCAAAGAATTCCAACACTCTTGTGCCTTCTCAAACAAGAATTTTGCCAAGAAGCCCTTGACACCACTTCTAGTCTCCCAATGCCCCTTGATGTCAGATGGTTGCAAGTGTAGTGCTTGAGCAACATCTTAAGGCTTTGGTTCTTTTTCCGTACCGTTGTAGGGTAGTTGATTAAGAATAGGAATTCTCAGGAGTTGAGAAAATTCCTCCAAAGTAGGCACCAATTGATAGTCGGGGAATGTGAAACAGTGGTGAAGGGGGTCAAAGAATTGGAATAACACTTTCACCATGTCCTCTTCAATGCTGGTGTTGACTAGACTGAGCAGTCTACCATGTCTTTCACTGAAGAGAGAGCTTTCTGGAATTCTGGATGTAAGCTCCTTGAGTTGAGGAGGGATTCTCACAAGGTTGACTTGGATAGTTTTCCTGCGAAGAATTTACATGACCTACAAAACAAGAACAAAGATGAAGATCCAAACCCTTGAAATGGTTAGTGGATGCATATGATGCTTTATGATGTTCATGATGTATGCACAAACATATGTACAAGCAAGTCACACAAAACCCTAGTTTCAGGCTTGCATGGGGTTTCATAGGTAAGTACCCTCTTGAGTGAAGTTAGCTTAAAAACCTGTCCTATAAATAGTAACCGGGTTCTAAGGAGCTCAATATCATTGAATTGTTTTCTATGTTCATTGTTTTGGTTTAACCACTTAACTAGAGACCAAAATATTCCAAGAAAATAACCCTCAATGAGTGTAGTATCGAGTATCTACCAACTTCAGACTGCACCAAAGTCGGTTATCTCACTACCCCTAATAAAAGGCCAAGATGGTCAAGTAAGGTTCTAGGTCATTAGTGCTTAGTGACATCACTCAGCGGCCCCATACTCTCCTTGATTGAACTCAAGGGTTACCGGTACTCACAAATATGTCGGACTAATATAGCTATTGCTTCAACCGTGTCGGTATACCCCGCACAGTTTCTACAACGTATTGCTATCTATGAATGTTTCCCCAAATCCAGGTGTAGGATTTCAAACCCAAACAAGAGAACCAAAATGTAAAGCAATCAAAGCAAACAATTAGTCATGCAAAAGGGTGATCTAAGCCCTAAGGTTACTCCACTTTTAAATTTGTCCCCAGCAGAGTCGCCAGTTCTGTGATATGGTGGGAGAACTGACTTGAGGTTTTGCGTTTGTTTTCGCAAATGTTTCGATTTAGCAAGAGTCGCCACCGACTTTTTATTTTATCCTAAGGAAAGGTTAAAAAGCACAGGAAAAACCTTTGAGATGTTTTCTTGGGTTCGGGGAGTAGATTATAGAAAGGGAAGGTATTAGTACCCTTTCTATCCATGGTTATCCATGGGCTCTTAGTTACTTGCTTAGATAACTTGCCTTGCATTTTCAATTGTTTGAAATGGTGCTTTGTGTGTGTGGTTTTGAAAATGTTTTGAAAAAGATGCCTTGTCTAGGCAACCCTTGTAACAATTCTTTACTCGGATGTTTTACAAAAGGTGTTTGTCTTTTTGAAAAGATGTTTCAAGGTTTTGAAAGTTGTTTTGAAAGTCGTGTTGTGGAGTGTGTTTTGAAAAATGGCAAGGATTTGTTTTGCAAGTTGGTCAAGTAACCAAGAGCTATCTACCCTAAATTTCTCAAAGATCTTTCTTATGTTTTAACCCTTTTAATAGTATTGTTCCACCATTGTATTTGGTGGACAATCTTCTGTTAGGATGTTAACGGGACGGGCGCGGGTCATTGTTTAGACCATGAATGCAATAGTGCCAAGTGTCTTTGGCAATTTTTCCTTCAAGGGACTTGATCATTTTTTAGGCAACTTGAGAAAGTGTCATCGAGGGACTATGATCATTTGATTTGTTTTTGTTTGGCCAAAGACACTCAACATGCAACATGGCCCATTTTTGAAGGCAACAAGTGGAGTAACCCTAAGGGTGCAAGTGTGCATTGTGTTGTCCATTTTCATGCTTTTTTGTCTTTGAATTAGGTCAAGCTATTTGTTATTTTTGATTTGCATACAAACCCTAGGTCTATCATGGCATAATTGGAAAGCTTTTAAATGCGGATATTAAAAGTCCTAAATTATTACAACATAATTATGGGGATGGGGGTACAAATGTTTGAATGGGGGGATATTTAGAAAGAAATTAAATCTAAAATTATTACATCCATATTGAATATACAAATTATTTAATCGTACAATATTTAAACAAATATAATAAATATGCAAAATGTATTATGCACAAAAAGGATTTTTTATGTATGAGCAAGTATTTTTCAATGTGAAATATAAACAAAAAATAAAAAGTCAATTTTTGATGATTTTTATTGACTTAGGGCAAAACCCTAGTTTTCTAAATAAATAATACTTATTTATTAATTATACACAATATTATATTAATTTATACAAAAATAATAAAAAATAAGTATATTGTAAAAAAAAAGGTATTTTTTAATGTCATATATTAATAAAAATAAAAATGTATTATTTTCATATTTTATCCTAAGTATTCTAATAAATATATACAAGTATTTATATTATATATTAAATATATTAAACATATACAAGAATAAAATATTAACTATTTACAAAAAAGTATATTTTTAGAAAATGTTTTTCAAAAGGTAAATAAAAATAATGACTTAAAATAAATATATTTTGTATTATTTTTAATGTTTTAAATAAAAAGGTATCACATTTATTTACATATATAAGCTAAATAAAACAAATAAATGCCAAATAAATGCAAAAATGCATGGAAAAATATTTTTTATATTTTTTATATTTGAGCAAAAAATAATAAGTCAGAATCAAAAAGAAAAAATCAAAAATAAATAAAATATCACATAATGGGTCAGGGGGTGTAAATTGGAAAAGGGGGTGCAAAAAGCAGGACTGACTCAGGCCCAGCCCAAGCCAGTCATCTTCTTCCTCCAGCAACCTGTTTGAACATCAAAAACGCGCGCTTCTTGTACAACAACTAACTCCTAATTCTTTGACTTTTAACAAAAACTCACAACACAAACATTATAGAGCATGAAGAGACGAATTCATACCTATAAAAATCTTGACCTAACTCTCAGAAACGAGGGAGAATTTCTTCATCCCCAATTTCTGACCTAATTTTTCTTCAATGTTCATGGCCAAAATTCTCACAGCACGCATAATATAAATGAAAAGTAAATACATGGATGGCTTCAGGGCTATGAGTAGAACATGTTTTCTTCACAAACCTAAGCTTAATCATGCCTGGATAGAGAGATAGAAGTTCATGTTTTTACCTGTTTCAGCTTGAGTCGTGTACAACAATGGAGGTATCTTCAATGGAGTTTGAGCTTTGGTACAGCTTGCCTGAAGTCCAAGGATGCTTCTCCTATGCTTGGCTTGCTCTGAAACTGCCTGTATCGTGCTATGGAAGTCCACCCTCACAGCTTGAAAATAAAAATGGCAAATGTGGTTATGGGTGTTACAGTTTGAGTTCAATGCTTGGGATAGCTTCAATGGATGATATGGAACATGTTTGAACTCTTTTTGGCCAAAACGCACGAGTGGAATGGATTGTGGAAGTCAAACTGCAACAGGTGCCCTGTTTTGCAGAAAAAATGTGATCTTCTGTATGAGGAGGGATTAGGGATGATTGAGTCGTGTTTCAAGCTTGGTTTGATGTATGGAAAAAGTTTGCAAACTTTGTTTTAGTTGGTGTTTACAGGAATGAGAGATTGGAGTTGTTTTGCAATCTTGCCTATTTTTGAAGTCAGTAAACTCAAGTCCTTATGCAGGCCTGTATATCCTCTCTATCTATGCTGCACCTCTTGTTCTTGATCAGAGTCATTTGTGTACAAATGCTAGCTTCAAATATCTGGCCCATGCCTCTTGGATTTTGAATTTGACATAAAACACTACTTTACAAAAATGGCAAAGTTGCTTTTTCTAATTATGGATTAGTTCTTTGTGTAATGAATAAATGCACAAAACAAGACTTGAACACAAAGGTTAAGCATTTAATTATTGAGTGGGAAGAGGTTTAGAGGCCTGCAAACCATCACAAACGCTGCTGACTTGAAAATGCCAATGTTATGAACATGTATTTGGCTATGAACAAAAGTGATTTTTGCCCATCTCTGCAAATTTGATTCTCCCTAACCACAAGGGTGTTTGAGAAGTTCTTGGACAATTTAGAAAGCTTGTAATGTGTACTACAATCCATCTTTGTAATGCAAATTGAAACTCCAAGTGGAAGCATGTGAAAAATGGCCATGAAGTTGGACAAAAATCCTGCCTAGAATAGGTCAAAATTTTTCTAAGTTAAAAATGTTTTGCACCCTTATTCCAAAAATCATAACTTGAGATACAAGCTTCTTTTGAGGAAACTTTGTAAATCAAAGTTGTATAATTTGCAATGTACTACAACTTTCATGTTTTAAGTTTTGTTTGAATCCATTTGCATCTTGGTGAAAAAATGGGACAAAGTTAGGAAAAAATAAGGAAGTTTCATAACTTAGAAAAATTCGAAGTTATGAAATTTTCTCATTTTAAACCCTAATTTGCAAGTTTGGATTTCTTGATGAACAAGTCTCATAATTTGACATGTCTTGATGAAAAATGAATCTTGGCACTTGATTTTGACCAAAAAGTCAAAGTTTGACTTTTCAGTATACAGTCAAATTTTGATCAGTTGACTGGAAAATTCATCTGTCAATCTTGTGCATTTGAGATCTTTTGAACTTGTTGAATGTGTCAAGACAATGCCATTGAGTCCTTGAATCCATATGTGAGCTTGGTTTGCCATTGGCTAGGTCAAACAGTCAAAAATTGCCTTTGTGCAGTCAAAACCCTAAAAATGACCATTTTGCCCTTTTGGTGATCTGATCAAATTTCTTGTGGAATTGTGATCTAAACTTGACAAAATGGTTCATATGAGTTCATTATGTTGATGTGGGTCAAAAATCATGAAGTTTGGCTGTCAATTGGCCACAGTTGACTTTTTCCCCCAATACAGCTGATTTCTAGGTCAACTGTCTAATTGACTGGGCAAAGCCTGGAATCAAGGCTTGAAACTTGGTATGGATAAACTTGTAGGTCCAACATGAAGCATTAAAGTCACCTTTGGCACTTTAGGTTAAAACATCTTTGTGCAAACTCAAACCCTAATTTGGGTCAACAGTGCAAGGAGGAGTCTTGAGCAGAGCAACCCCTAACTTGATCTTGAGCTCCAAGGGTCTTGTGGTGAGAAAATGTTGATGAAATGAGAGAGAAAATTTTGGGGTACAACAATAGGACATGTTGAACCAATCAAACTTCAAGAGGGTATTACCTTAAAACCCATGCAAGCCTTAAACCTAAGGCCTTTGTATGATTTGCTCGTGCTTGCTATATCTGTAATTTCTTAGCATAATTATGACATCATAACATGGCATATCATACTAACCATTTCAAGGGTTTTATAGGGCTTATCTTTGTTTTTTTTGTAGGACATGGCATCCGCTCGCAGGAACACTATCCAAATCAACCTTGTGAGGCTACCTCCTCAAATCAAGGAATTAGAATCAAGGATTCTTGAAAGCTCTCCCTTCACTGAAAGACATGGTATACTTCTTAACTTGGTCACCTCAAACTCTGATGAAGAAATGATAAAGGTGCTCTTTCAGTTCTTTGACCATTTACATCACTGCTTCACTTTTCCTGATTACCAGTTAGTGCCTACTATGGAGGGGTTTTCTCAGTTACTAGGGGTACCTATCCTTAATCAGTTACCATTCAAAGTTATGGAAAGAGACACAAAACCTAAAGAGATTGCTCAAGCTCTGTCTTTACAACGGTCAGGTGTAGTGGCAAATTGGGAAACCAGAAGAGGAATCCAAGGATTTCTAGATAAGTTTCTGTTTGAGAAAGCTCACCATTTTTGGGATACCCTAGATTTACAAACTTTTGAAGAAGTGTTGGCCCTTCTCATCTATGGGATGGTACTATTCCCTAACCCGGACCAGCTCATAAATGTGAATACGGTCAGAGTTTTTCTGTCTCATAATCTGGTGCCTACTTTACTTGGGGATATTCTACACTCTCTGCATACTCGCACTCTAAAGAGAAGATGGACTCTTATGTGTTGCACTCCTCTATTGGATAGGTGGTTTATTTCGCATCTACCTTGGTCTATTTTGAAGAATTAGCATGGTATGAGATGGTCTCATCGGTTGATGTCCCTCACACTTTCGAATATTCATTGGTGTTCTCGATCCTTGGAGAATGTTACCATCATTGATCATTGTGGGGAATTCCATAATGTCCCTCTCTTAGGCATTAGGGGAAGAATCACTTATAATCCATGTTTGGCATTGTGACAGTTTGGTTATGCTAGAAGGGATGGTCATCATGATGCACTCGTCCAAGGAATCATCTTTGACTACGAGAATGCTGTTCAAGTTTATCGTAAGAGGTTCATTCGAGCTTGGGGCATGGTAAATAGAGTTGATAGCAAGACACTTGGGCACAATAATTCCATCCCTCTTTAGCCTTATCTCAAATGGGTGCGCGCTAGTGCTCAATGTCTTATGATGCCTTACCCCTCCATCTTACCTGTGATTATGGAGCCAATTGCTGAGGGAGACACTCCATACATTGTTTTTCATCCTAACATGCCAACTAATTTAGAAGAGCTACAGAAATCCTGGATTCAACTTAAAGAAGAACGGGATACCTTTGAAACCTAATTCTACGCCAGCGAGAAGAAGGTTTTAGAGCTCACTAGGTTACTTCACTAAGAAAATAATATAAATGCTTACATTTCCCCAGAGAGGATGCGCCAATGGGAAGCTTGAGTCTTTCTTTGCTTTGAGAGTTTATTTTTGTGTTGTTACTTCCTTTGTAAGCCCAAGAGGCATCATTGTGACCGTTAAAACTTATTAATGAAACTAACGTGTGTTCTCTTTCTTTTTAAGAAAATTTAAGTCTTAGAAATCCTTGAAAACATTACATACCTATATCATACATATCATTGCATAAACAGGTTTCAAAGCAGGTTTCTCATCTTCTTCCCTGTTTATTTCAGCAATGGCTCTCGAACAAACAATAAAGGATCTACAAACTCAAAATGGTTAGTTTCAACAAATGATCATGGCTTTGGACAAGGGGCAAGAAGAGCTGAAAGCCCTAATTGTCAAAGAAAAGACCAAGAAGCCAAAGAAGCCAGCTGGTGTGGTGAATTTAGGAAGGAGGATCAGAGGACCGTTAAGATGAGTTGCAGAACTAACATCTTTGTCAAAAGAAGGAGACAATCAAGAAGGGGAAATAAGAGAGGAAGACCCCAGTTCAAGGGAATCTGATAATGAGTCTGACTATAATGAGGAGCAGTATCCTCCGGCCGATGATAAATACAAACAGCTGGAGGATCGTTTGAATGCAATGGAAATCCAGAGGGTACCTGGGCTGGATTTTGAAGAGCTGGGTTTGGTTTCTGGGATTGTCATCACACAAAAGTTCATGGTTCTGGTGTTCGCTAAATATGATGGGGTCTCATGTCCCAAGATGCATCTCCGATCTTATGTGAGGAAGATTCAGCCTCACACTGCTGACAAGGATTTGTGGGTCCACTTCTTTTAAGACAGTCTATCCGGGACTCAATTAGAGTGGTTCTATGAGCTGGAGGGAACCAATATTCGTAACTGGGAAGACCTAGCTGTTGCTTTATATAAGAAGTACCAGTATAATGCAGACCTTGCTCCCACCCGTACGCAACTCTAAAGTATGTCTATGGGTTCTAGCAAGGGTTTTAAAGACTATGCTCAGAAGTGGATAGACCTAGCAGGAAGAGTCCAACCCCCTCTATCTGATAGGGAGTTAGTGGATATGTTTTGGGTACCCTATCTGATCAGTTTTTCAACCATCTAATTGGAAGCTCCTCAGCTGGTTTTACTGAGCTGATCCTAATTGGAGAAAGACTGGAAGATGGTATTAGAAGTGGCAAGATTCAGAAAGATGCCTCTTCAAGTGTAGGAAAGAGACCTATCGTGGGAAAGAAAGAGGTCAGTACTTCTTACAGCCAAAGAAATCAGGGCAGAACCGAATGCCGTCTAGTGGTAGGGGCTGTAATGATATCCAAGCCTGTAACTACTCAACAGCGAAATAATCATCCTAGAGCAGAAAGTCCTAAGAGACAGTTCACCTGGATTAATATGACAGTGTGTCAAGTTTTTCCTCACTTGCTGAAATCCAATCTGGTTACCCTGAGGAAAGCTCCCAAGAATCCCAACACCGTATCCCCTCACTACAATCCAAATGCTCGATGTGCCTACCATTCAGAAATTACATGCCATGATACAAACGAATGTTCAGCTTTAAAGAATAAGGTGCATGATCTGATCGAGGCAAAGGAGATTGAATTCGATGCTCCATAAATTCCTAATGTTATAACTGCTTGCATGCCCAAGCACGGCCGTGGTGTTAATGCTGTTAACAATGATACGTTTGTTACTTCTGTTGAGGAACTTGTTACTCATCTCATGACTTTTAAGTGGAATCTGTTGCAAGCCGGTTTATTTCCGGGCTATGGTGAAGATTGCCATTTATGTTTATCTCTACCGTCTGGTTGCTATTTATTGAAAGCAGTTGTTCAGCGCCTGATGAATGATAAAGAGATTCTATTTGAGAAGACTCCCGTCACAAATGTTTCCTATAAAGATGTTTCGATTATAACCATTTTCGCCAATCCTCCAAGGGTCTACACCAAAAGACCCGTCAGGATTACATCTTCTCCAAAGTTGGCTCCCCTGATCATCACTATGCCAGGGCCAATACCATATTCCTCGGACAAAGCTGTTCCATTGAATTATGGGGATGACGTCTATTACCATGGCATCAAGCAAGACCTGTTGGTTGTTGAAGACAAAGTTTATGGAAATACTGATCCCGACGTCAGCAATATTGTTGGGACCAGTAAAATAACAAGAAGCAGAAGAGTGTTCTCACCCGAGATTTCTCCTTCTAAATCCATCACTATTCTTGTGATCATTCCTACTGCTATTCCTACTAATACTACCACTGGAACTCTTGTGATTACCCCTGTTGCCACCCCTACCACCGAGTCGGCCGAGACTCGGGGGAAAGACATATTGGTCGAGCCTGTCCAGATGAAGGCGCATTCAGAATCCATTCCTGGGGCTTCCAAGAAGGAAATGGAAGATATCTTAAAGATCATTAAGAAGAGTGACTACAATGTGGTCGAACAACTAGGGAAGACCCCTTCAAATATTTCAATGTTGGCCCTACTATTATGCTCCAAAGCTTATGCAAAAGCTTTGGTGAAATTTCTCAAAAGTGCTCATGTGCCACAAGAAATCTCCGCTGACCAATTTGAAGATTGTGTGGCCAGTTTGACTGCTGATAATGGGTTGGGTTTTTCTGATGCTGATTTGACACCCAGAGGAAGAAAACATAATGATGCGCTGCATGTCTCCATCGAATGCAGGGGCACCACTTTGGCCCATGTTTTAGTAGATATTGGTTCATCGCCGAATGTTGTTCCCAAGAAGGCTCTTGACAGATTAGACTGTGAAGGTTTGACTCTGAAGCCCAACAACATTATGGTGAGGGCTTTCGATGGTTCAAAAAGAATGGTGCACGGGGAGGTGGACATACCTATCAAAGTTGGTTCCCAAACCTTTAAATCCAACTTCTACGTGATGGATATCAGACCATCTTATTCTTGTTTGTTGGGTCGCCCTTGGATCCATGGGGCCGGAGCTGTTACTTCCACTTTGCGTCAGATGTTAAAGTACCCAGTGAGGGGAAAGATTGTCACATTACGTGGTGAAGAGGAGTACATGGTAAGCCACCTGAACTCTTTCAGGTATGTGGAAATGGATGGCAAATTCATCGAGACTCCTTGCCAAAGCTTTGAAGAGGTGCCTCAGACCATGGCTGCAACTGAGACTGTTACCAGTATGCTGAAGATCACCAGACCTCCCTTGAAAATGGCTTCTCTCAAGGATGCCAAGGCAGTAATTGAAGAAGGTGGGTGTACCATTTGGGGCCAGCTCTCTGATATTCCATACAAATTTGAGAAGTTTGGTTTGGGTTTCTCTTCAGGGGCTCAAAGGGTTGTTCGTCATGCTCGCGCTGGAGGACCTCCCTTAGGCACCAGCAATCACGGGGTCAACACTTTAGAAGACAGTGATGATGACTATGACATGGACAACTGGATCTTCCCTACTACCAAAGGTGGACCCAATAACTTGACGGATAAAGACTTTGTACCGATTACTTTTATTCAGGAGTGTGATACGGTGGGAGAACTGACTTAAGGTTTTGCATTTTGATCGCAATTGTGCGGATAGCAAGAGTCGCCACCGACTTTTCTTTTATCTGAAAGGAAAGGTAAAAAAGCACAGGAAAGACCTTTCGAGATTATTTCTCGGGTTCGGGGGGTAGATTATGAAAAGGGAAGGTATTAGCACCCTTTCTTTCCGTAGTTATCTATTGGCTCTTAGTTACTCGCTAGATCACTTGCTTTTGTTTGACAATATGCTTGTGGTGTGGTTTTTTGAAAGTATTTTGAAAATGTCTTTGTAATGGTTCTCGTTTCTATAAGAACGCGTACAAAGTTTTGTTTCAAAAAATAGTTCAAAGATGTGTTTGTGGATTTGTGTTTTGGAAAGTGTTTTGAAACGATATTTTGCGATGGTTCTCGTCTCTATAAGAACGTATACAAAATGTTTTGTATTTTGAAAATGTTTTGAAATGAAAGTGTAGGTGTAAAAATGTTTTTTTCGTGAGAAATCGAGTAACTAGGAGCGAATCTACCTACTAGAAAGGTTTTCAATTGTTCTTTTATTCCTCCTTTTAATGTTGCTATCTTACCATTAATTTGGTAAGAAGCCCCATCGTCAGATATGAAGGGACATGCGCGAGTCAATTTTATAGTCATCGAAAGCAACTTATGAGACGCTTTAGCAATTTTTGTAAGGGACGAGATCGTTTTTATGGAAGGCAACATCGCGGGTCATCGAGGGACTACGATCTTTTTTTATTATCGGAGGGTCATTGCTAAAGCGTCCCATATTCAAGGGACATGACTGTGTTTCCGAGGCAACAAGCAAGGTTACCCTAGAGGTGCGCATGTGAAAAAAGTGTGTTCGTTTCAAGTTATTTTGTTGAAATTAGGTTATCTAGCGATTGATTTTATGTCTTGCCATGCACGCCTAATTTACTATACAGTATAAGGAAAATAGTAAATTGCGGGAATTGAAATTCTACACTATTACAAAGTTTTCGGGAATGGGGGTACAAATTTACAAATGGGGATGAATCAATGCGATTAACAGTCAAAATAGGTAATCAATACAACCAAACCGAATTCAATCAAATAAATATAACAGTCTAGGGTAATTAATTAACAAAGTATCGCAAAAAAAGTTATTTGGTTTGTAACGTTTGGAAAGAAAAGAAAATTTAAAAGAAAATAAGTCAATTGTATTATATGGTATTTTGTATTTATGTTGTATTTATGAGAGTATATAAAAAAAACTATTCTATATACCTTTTGAATTTTATTATATGTAAATTAATTAATAATTTTATTTAAAAAAGGTTTATTAAAGAAAGAAAAAGAAGTCGATAAAAATTATTCACAAAGTCTAAACTAAACTAATTATAAAAATTATATATTTTAATTTTAATTGAATTTTAGAATTAAAACTAAATATAAACCAAAAAATTAGAGAAATAAGATTAAAAGAATTTAAACAAAACAGAAACGCCCACAGGAGGAGTTGAACTCAGACCACGTGGATTGTCACAGATACATCTTGCCAACTAAAGTACATTACCTGTTTGTTATGTTTACGCTTCAAACAAACTAAAAGGGAAAATGGTGACGGATTGGGCCAAGAGGCCCAAAGGGGGGTGACCCGGTTTGGCATAGAAGAGAAAGGGTTTGGAAAATTGTAACCCTAATACCAATTAGGAGCGCCGCTGGTGCTGTTGTTTTATTGGAAAGGCCAAAATTAATTATCATTATTGTTATTATGGGGAAGGTAAAAAGCATAATTATTATCATCACAAGCTTATGTTGTACCGTGAAAACAAAAAAAAAGGAAAAGCAAATCTCTCTCCCATATCACCCTTATCTTTGTTAGAACAAAGTTTGAATCTACTACCCTAAGTTTAAGTTTTGATGATAACAAAATACAAAGATATATTAATTGTATGATTCATGTAAGACATATATGCTTCCTAAAAAATTACATTCTATTTTACAGAAACTCTGATGGATATCAGCAAGAAAACATCATCATCAGCATCAGAAGATAAGATATCAACATCAGCATCAGAAGATGTTATATCAGATGCCAGAATCAGAAGATCAACTTGTGCTTACGCTGAAGCGTGATGAACATATTTGCGCGTAACAACCTGAACTCTGATCAAGAGAACAACACTTCATCAGCACCTAAGCAGCGTCAGAATAAGCCAAAGTCAGAACACGTTTTAGTGGAAACGGTACTGTGCATTCAAGACCATTTATTATCAACGACATTATTCCAGACAAATATCTGCTTAATAAGGAAAGAATGTTATTGGCATTGAAACGGAATTACTACTCCAACGTATCTTATTTCCAATGCTATATAATCAAGATAGTGAAGATTGAATTGGCTAATGCTCTACAACACTCTACACGCCTAAAGCTATTCATCATCTTCCTCACTCTCAGTTTGCTAAAAGATCTCAATTCTTTACTCAATTATCTTAGCAATCTAGTTCTCATAAGCTTAACGTGTGTAGTATCACAGTTCTGGTAAAAAGTTTTTGTAGAAAACATTCACACACCTAGATTTCAATTCTTTGTAAGAAAGTATTTCCTTGAGAAACCGGTTTGTGGTTTGACTTAAGAAGGCTTTAGCAGTTGTTAAAGCAGTTGTAATATTCAGTTGAATATAGTGGATTAAGACCTCGTTGGAGAGAGGCGAAATCACCTTGACGGGTGGACTGGAGTAGTTTGAGATCAAACGAACCAGGATAAAAATACTGTGTTGACTGCAATTGATTTCAAGTTTTTACAATTCAACCGCCTTTCTTGTGTTTTTCACTTCTTCAATCTTTCTCTCACGGTCTTCCTCTAATTTTCGGTCAAACGAAAAAACAAAACCTCTGTCTCTTAATCTCTCGCGATCGTTTATGGTAACAGAAACAACAACAAAAATCTGCAAAGTAACAACGAAGAAAACCCTCGGTTCATCTCAACCCATGCTCACGGTAACATGCAGATAACACAAAAGAAAAGTTAAGAAATGCTTACCAACAGAATTCGTACGACGCGTCTTAGGCGGAGAGAAACCCAGAGATAATTTGGTAAGTCCTTCAATCAATTCCTCTTTTCTGTTTCTTCTAATTATCCAGTTGTATAACTGGCGTGTTTGACCTTCGTCTATCTATTGTGCATGAATAGTTGTGCTTGTTGAGTCTGAGTTGTTGCGATTTGGGAAGAGATAATGAGGTTATGATTTGCGGTAATGGGATATGGAGGAATTTGGAGTTGGTTTGATGGTGCTGGTTTATTTGGTTTATGATGTTGATTTGGGTCTGAGACTAAAGTTTTTGGTGAGCTTGGTGATGTTGCTAGTTTTTTTTTTGTTTACAATTTAAGACAAAGGTTTTGTATGAGCTTTTTGTTCTGTGTTGTTTTTTGGTTCCTCCTCCTCTCAATGTTAATGCAGAACCCTTGTATTATATCCAAAGAGAGTGGGTTTTGGGGGAAATATTGTTGGGTTTGAATACTTTCTGATATGCTGATTTTGAACCTTTTAGTAATAGGTTTCTGTTTTTGCTATTTTTGTGTTATGGTTGGACTTGGTATGACATGTTTTGTATTGTTATGGGCAACATAACCTAGCAAGTGTTGGGCTGATTTTTGCAGCATTGTTAGCAGGCTGTAGCAGGTTTTTTTGGACAGTTTCTTTGGTTTAGGTGATACTTTTCTAACTTGTCCCTATCTTCTTCCTTCTTTCATCTTTCAATGAAATAAAACAACTTGCTTTTTTTACTCCAAATTCTGAAGGGTTTTGCAACATGGGGAAGATGATGATGCTAGCTTGTATGTCATCTGATTTTGCAGCTTATCCTTGCTGCTATATTGTTGTTCCTTGGGAAGCCTTGGACTTGCTTGTCGTATTTGTTTCGTAGCCTATTCTTGCTGCTATATTACTGTTGCTTGGGAAGCCTTGGACTTGCTTGCTGTATTTGTTTTGTAGCCTATTCTTGCTGCTATATTGATGTCGCTTAGGCAGTCTTGGACTTGCTTGCTGCATTGTTTTTGTCGCAGGTTTTTACTTGCATGCTTTAGGCAGCTTGGATAGCTTGCTTGCTATCTTTTATACCTTGCCTATACTGCCCTATTTCTGTGATGTTGTGTGCTGTTTTGTGCTGGGCAGTTTGATTTGTACATTTGTTTCCTTTCTTGTGAACCAAGAAAGGCAACTTTCTTGTGATTTGCAATTGGGAAATGGATTGTGATGAAAAACAAACAAATATTCTGATTCCGAGTTGCAAAACCCTAATGATGAACTCATTTCTGCTTGAATTTCTCAATGCTTATTGTTTTCTAACTTCTTTTTTTTCTTCTTTTGTTACATGAACATGAGGCGTGGATAACAAGCGAGGATGGGAATGGTCACTTGAAGATGAAACAATAGTGATTTGAAGAAACAAAATAAATGTTCTCTCTTTGTAGACAAAAACCTGTAGTTCTTTGTAACAAAAACTTGTAAATCAAACCATTTGTAATGTAATAAAATGAGGCTTTGAATAAATTTGTTGTAATGAATTTTATTGTTCAAGACTTGAATTTATTTAAATTTGCAATTCTCAATTGAATGTTTTGGACTAAAACATCTTGGTTTGGTAACTTGGATTTTAAGCAAACACAAATGATCGGATAATCAATATGTCTTGTATTCCAATCAAACTCCTAAACAAAATAAATGTTTAAAAATTCTAACTTGGTTAACTTAATCCCAAAGCCATGGTCATCTAAATGATAGTCCTAAACTTCGCCTCTTGTCCACACCAAATTTCATTCAAAATGAAACTCGCATGCCATGCATGATTATAGTGGGACTTTATTGCTAAACAATCATGCTTTGAGAACCCTCATCAACCTTTATAAATTCCAAGATCAATGATGATTAAGAACATTTTGAAAACAAACAAATGACTTGCAACGATTTGGTAACTTTCAAGGACTTCCAAACGCAATTTTCCTTCAATTCTCTGAAGATAAGCCCATGAGCGACATCACACATGACCATGAGCAGAAATAAACATCTCAAGGTCTTGTAATTTGAAGAAATCACAATTCTAGAAATCAGACGACTATCATTTGAAATTAGGTCAAAATTCATGAAGTGACTTCCAACGCAATCGAATTTCTGGTGATTTTCTACATGTAATCAGCTCTTGATTTGTGAAGAGAAATTTGAGATGGCATCAAGGGGAATCATACGCAAGAAAAACCATTCGAAAATTTTGAATAATGAAGAAGTTAAGATCATTTGAATTTGTTCTCGCAGAAGAGCAATTTTCAAGTCAATGTAGTCGTTTTCAGTTATCTGGACCATTGATTGAAGAAACTTGCACCGCGAGGTTTGAAAACTGATTTAAACAATCTCGAGGAGACATGAAGACCTATGAAGATCATTTGAAACCCTGAAGACTCGATTTTCTTTGAGAAACGTCAAACCCTAATTATTGACTTACTGCCTAGGAAGAGAATCTGTCCGATCAACTTCTGAATCAAATTAGGTGTCTGAGAAACCCTAGGATAACATCTTTGAGTGAAAAATGGGAGGGAAAATTTTGGGGTACAACAAGGAGTAATTGTCTTTCTTGTTTTCGGATATGTAATAATTAAACAATATAAACTCTATGGCCTTGTGTCTTACCCAAGGCACAATGGTTTATTTGTGAGGGTTATCATTTTTAATATCACATGTCATTAATAAAGCATTGCACATTTTGCATACAAATTTTGCGCTCTCTGTCTTTCTTTTGTGCCTTTTACTTTACCAATACAACTATACTCTTACACACACTCACGTATCAAACTGCAGATCCATATCCACTCTAGATCCAATTGATAACGGTTCTGCTATTGCCAATTATGACTTTGAAAATTCGATCAATCAAGCCGAAGACGAAGGTGAGGAAGATTGTGAGGTACCAGGAGAGCTTGCTAGGATGTTACGATAGGAAGAAAGGGCTATACAACCTCATGAAGAGCCAGTTGAGAAAGTGAATCTGGGTATAGAATAGGACAACAAAGAAGTCAAGATAGGTGCAAATTTGGAGCTTAGCGTTAAACATCGATTGATTCAGATGTTGCATGATTATGTCGAGATCTTTTCCTGGTCATACGAAGACATGACAGGACTTGAAACTGATATTGTGGTTCATCTCCTGCCGACAAAAGAGGACTGCCCTCTAGTAAAACAGAAGGTTCATCGTATGCGTTTTGAAATGTCAAAGAAAATCAAGGCAGAAGTTATGAAGCAGATCAACGCTGGGTTTTTAGCTGTCACCTCCTATCTACAATGGGTTGCTAATGTAGTCCCGGTGCCTAAGAAGGACGGAAAGGTACGTATGTGCATGGATTATAGAGACTTGAACAGCGAAAGCCCCAACGATGACTTTCCGCTTCCCCGCATTGACATTCTGGTTGACAACACCGCACATCATAAGATATTTTCCTACATGGACGGTTTCTCTGGCTACAATCAGATCAAGATGGCACCCGAAGATATAGAGAAGACAACCTTCGTCACACAATAGGGCACTTTCTGTTACAAAGTGATTCCATTTGGGTTGAAGAACGATGGGGAAACCTATCAGCGAGCTATGGTAGCTTTGTTCCAAGATATGCTTCACCATGAGATAGAGGTTTATGTTTATGACATGATAGCCAGATCTCAAATAGAAGAAGATCACTTTGACCACTTGCAAAAGTTGTTTGATAGGTTGAAGACGTACAAGCTGAGGTTAAATCCGAACAAGTGCACCTTCGGGGTAACATTTGGTAAACTCCTAGGCTTCATTGTCAGTGACAAGGGTATTCAAGTAGACTCTGCAAAGGTAAAAGCTATACAACAGATGCCGGCTCCTCACACTGAGAAAGAAGTTAGAGGCTTCATAGGACGCCTAAACTACATTGCTAGGTTCATTTCTCATCTTACTGGTACTTGTGAGCCAATCTTCAAACTCTTGAAGAAAGATCAAGTGGTAAAGTGGAATGATGAATGCCATACTGCCTTTGATAGAATCAAGGATTACCTTCAAGAGCCTCCAATTCTGATGCCTCCGATTGAAGGAAGACCTTTGATAATGTACTTAACAGTGTTAGATAATTCAATGGGGTGTGTGCTGGGGCGGCATGACGAGTCTGATAGGAAAAAGCATGCAATATACTACCTTAGCAAAAAGTTTACCGATTGCGAAACAAGATACTCACTGCTCGAGAAAACTTGCTGCACTTTGGCATGGGCTGCTCGTCGACTAAGACAATATATGTTGACTCACACTACCTTGTTGATATCTAAGATAGATCCTATCAAGTACATCTTCGAGAAGCCTGCTCTCTCTGACAAAATAGTAAGATGGCAAATAGTCCCGTCTGAATACGATATTCAATACACAACCCAGAAACCAATCAAGGGAAGTGTATTAGTTGATCATTTGGCTCATCAGGTCGTGGACGACTACCAATCCATGAAATTTGAATTCCCAGATGAGAATATTATGTTAGTGACTGATTGTGGAGAACCTGGACCAGATGAAGGACCTGAGAAAGGATCCCAATGGACTATGGTTTTTAACAGAGCTTCCAACGCACTTGGAAATGGCATCGGTGCTATAATCATATCTCCTAAAGGCAATCATACACCTTTCACCGCCAGACTATGTTTCAACTTTACCAACAATATGGTTGAGTATGAAGCATGTATCATGGGTCTCAAGGATGCTATTGACCTAAGAATAAAGTTCTTGAGTGTTTTTGGAGATTCAGCCTTGGTAATAAGTCTAATCAAAGGAGAATGGGACACGAAGCACCCTAATCTCATCCCTTATCGAGAGCATGTGCTGACGTTACTTCCACACTTTGAAGAAGTCACCTTTGAACATTTTCCACGAGAAGAGAATCAGTGAGCGGACGCGCTAGCTACCATGTCATCCATGTTCAAGGTCAGATGGGACAATGAAGCTCCTCAGATCACTATTGAGAGATTGGATGAACCAGCATACTGTTATGAGGTTGATACTGAAGGAGTAATGGATAAACCTTGGTTCCATGAAGTGAAAAGGTATCTTGAAACTCAAGAATACGTTGAGGGGGCATCTGTCAACGATAAGAAGTTTCTGAGAAGGTTCTCTGCTAAGTTCTTCCTCAATAACGAAATCCTCTATAAGCGCAACCATGATTCTACCTTACTTCGGTGTGTAGACAAGAGCAAAGCGGAGAGGATTATGGAAGATGTGCATGAAGGCACATTCAGTACCCATTCTAGTAGACATACCATGGCTAAGAAGATCCTACGGGTAGGATACTACTAGTCCCCTATGGAAGAAGACTGTTATCAACATTCTTGAACTTGTCATAAATGCCAGATCTACGCGGATAAAGTACATGTGCCTCCAGTTCCCCTGAATGTCTTAACTGCTCCTTGGCCCTTTTCAATATGGGGAATTGATATGATCGGAGAGATTAGGCCTACCGCTTCCAATGGGCATCGCTTCATTCTAGTTGCCATTGATTACTTCACAAAGTGGGTTGAGGATGCCTCATTTTCTTCTGTTACCAAGAACATTGTGGCACGGTTCATTAGGCACAACCTTATCTGTTTGTATGGTATCCCCGAAAGAATCATCACGGATAATGGTACAAATCTCAACAATACTATGATCACCAAACTCCGTAAATAATTCAAGATCCAGCTTTATAATTCTTCCCCTTATCGACTGAAGATGAATAGCAATACCGTTTTGTCTTCATGGTTACCGCACCTCAGCAAGTAAGTCAACAGGAGCAACACCTTTCTCTCTGGTGTACGGTATGGAGGCAGTCCTACATATTGAGGTCCAGATCCCTTCCTTGAGAATCATGAAGGATGCAGGTTTGAGTGAAGATGATTGGATTCGGAATCGACTTGACCAACTGAACCTGGTGGACGAGAAAAGGCTAGCGGCTGTTTGTCATGGTCAGATGTACCAAAAGAGAATGACCAAGACTTTTAACAAGAAGGTCAGACGTTAGGTATATCAAGTGGGTAATCTAGTAATCAAGTGCATTATCCTACCACAAGGTGATCCCAGGGGAAAATAGACTCCCACATACGAACGACAATTTGTAATCAAGAGCATATTTTCTGGTGGAGCCATGATTCTAACCACTATGGATGGTGACGACCTTCCTCACCATGTGAATGCGGACATAGTTAAAAGATACTACGCATGAATAAAGACCCGCTAGGTTGACTAGCCTAGGCAAAAATAAGAGCATCCCGACGAACCAAAAGGGTTTTGGCAAAAATTAGGGATATATATATATGAAAAATCTGTACACCCGGCAAGTCGAAAACCTGAAAAGGCGGCTTGGGCAAAAAAGGGTATCCCGGTGGACTGAAAACCCGAAAGGACGGTCCAGGAAAAAGTTAGGGATTTAAAGCGTATAACTATGTCCCGTTGGATCACCTTACAGCCAATCTTCAGTATTAACTATCAAGCTCAAGTGGTACTAATCAATCCAGTCAGCTTCAGACAAGTAGCAAAGCGATGGGATGCTCAAGGACATAAAGGCAATAGCAGAATTAAAACTCAATGGGATTATTACACATAGTTGTTTATACACTATTTTGTATAGTTCACGACGAAGTTCTCCTACTAGAATATCAGTCTCTTTGTACAAAAAATGCCTGTTATAGGCAAATTTCTTCAAGTCAATACAAATCATTTCTTTGAAATTACAAAACTATTTTGTTTTCTATTTTACTATTTTATTTTGCAAAAACGTTCAGTGATTATTTTTGACATATGCATTTGAATATGATTACTGTTTACAGATACTTGCATAAAAAACAGAAAGGCAGTTGCTAATGACTTTAAGAAACAGGGCAAGGTCTAAAAAGCCATTTGTAGTCCCCATAATTATTTTCTATAGCAGGTACAGAGGCAGAGACGTCCTGAGACGAAGTCACCGCTATATCCTTAGCATACGCCCTAGTGATGTATATGTCCCCGCAGAGTAAAAACAACCAAATTTCTGACATCTTCTTCCCCAAGCAGGAATTACCTCCTCCAGCCAAGTTCCCTCAGAGAGCTGAAATCCATGTTCCCCAACTAAGTTTTTATAATCTTAAACAGTTTATAAATCCTTATCCCCGATAGAGTTTATTTCTCTAGTTGCGGAAGTTTATCCCCCAACAAAGTTTATTTCTCTACATTGGTAAAATCTTCCAACATGGCATCTTTTTCCCCACAGAGTCATTCTCAAGCAAGAGTCAAAGATCCCTGGCAGAATATCCTCAAACAGAAAGAGGAAATCCACAGTAAATCACTCCATTCATCATCCCAAGCGGAAATGAAAGAATCACTTTCCTCATCTACCAAACAGCAGTCCGGGATTCAGCTTCACAGTACTCTCCAGTAGCAGTCAGGGATGTATTTTCCCAGACTAGGAAATATCACAACAACATTCCATATTCATACATCATGGCATGCGCATATGTCTTTCATACAACATAATCTCATTTGTCTTGAGAACATCATTACACAATGCATTTCATACATCATGACATTGCATACGACTAACTCTTTATCTTTTCAGGAAAGATCAATCAACAAACATTACAAACTACTTATATGACCTGACAACCTTCTCAAAGGCTACGTCTGACGAAGGGATATTTCATCATTTTCCTCAGAAAGATCATAATTCGAGACCTCTACTGGTTCAGTTTGAACCTACCAATGATTTATCCTGATTCATTTCTAGTAGACACTTCTTCTGGTTCAGTTAAATCGACACTAAGATTTTTCCGATTCCTATCCAGTTGAAGACAATTCAAGACCTCTGTTGGTTCAGTTTAAATCGACAAATGATTTATTCTGATTCATTTCCGGGGGATACTTTCTCTGGTTCAGTTAAATTGACCCTAAGATTTCTGTGATTCTATTCCAGTTAAAGATTACTCAAGACCTCTACTGGTTTAGTTTAAATTGACCAGTGATTTATTCTGACTCATTTCCGGGGGATACTTTCTCTGGTTCAGTTAAATCGACCCTAAGATTTCTCTGATTCTATTCTAGTTAAAGATAACTCAAGACCTCTACTGGTTCAGTTTAAATCGACCAATGATTTATCCCGATTCTTTTCTAGTAGATACTTTCTCTGGTTCAGTTAAATCGACACTAAGCTTTTCTGATTCTTATCCATTTAAAGATACTGTAAATCCTGGAGTCCGACCAGATAGTAGTTTATTAATTACTATGAAGCCTAGATCCGACCAGATGATAGTATAACCTATGACACTAAAGCCTGGACCTAACCAGATAAAGGTATGCTTCAGATTTGAGTTAAAGCCTGGGCCCAACTAGATAATAGCTTAATTTCTTCAAATAATTGAAGCCTGGATACGAACAAATAATAGTTCAATGTCTACAATTACAACAAAGCCTGGAACTGATCGGATAGCAGTTAATTTCATATTCCCCGATAAGTCGCTGTGAAGCCTAGAATACGACCAGGTAGCAGTCAGCCTTATTGTCCTCAACAAGTCACTGTGAAGCCTGGATCCCGACCGAATAACAACTCACTTTCATCTCTCTAGTCAAGAGGTAATTCCCCAGTAGAGTAATGAACAACTGAAGCTTATAGATTCTATTTCCAAAAACTAAGACCAACATTCCTCAACGGAGTCCTCCTCAATGACAGGAACAGGAATCCCCACAAAGGAATATCTCCTGAAATCAGCATGTTCTCTAGATGGCATCTTTAAACCCATCTCCGATGACTCTTTTTTATCTTCTATGCATGGCATCCTTAAGCCCATCTCTGAAAATATGTTGTCATCCTTTCCAAATGGCATATATAAGCCCATTCCTGATATTATCCACCAACAACACTACTTCAGACGAGTGCAAATTTCTGGGCACTCTAGTGTTCAATCATCTTCGACCTTCAAATCACGAAAGGCAGACAAGCCAATCTACATCCTCAGGTTTAAGAAGATTGAATAGGGGAAGCTGTTGTACCCCAAAATTTTCCCTCTCATTTTACTCAACACATGCCCATTAAGGTCCTTAACTTGCCCTAGGATGACTAAGAATTGACCAGACAAATTCTCCTCATAAGGCAATGAACCTCTAACTAGGGTTTCAATTTTCATCAAGATGTGTGAATTCCAATAGTATCAAATGTTGTACATGGTCCTAATATGTCCTCAAGATTATCCATGTCAAATTTCAGACCTTGCACAACAAGTTTGCTCAGTCAACTACTCAAATGCTTGAAAGTCAACTATACTAGGTCAAAAGTCAATTGTGACCAATATACAGTCAAACTTCAAGAATTTTCCTCAACATCAACATTTTGAAGTGATATCCATCATTTGATCAAGGGATGATCATGATTCCTGAAGAAGTGCTCCTAAATCATCAAAAGTCAAAAATTATAAATTAGGGTTTCTATAGGAAAAGTCAACCAATCTTTGACCAGGCATAACTTTCTCATACTTTATCAGAAATTTTTCCACCAAAGCTCATTTTGAAGAGAATCTAATTCCTTACAACTTCTCTTCATCCCACAAGTTTAAGGATGCCCAAGTTAAAAGATACAAGCTCAGACATTATAGGTCCTTTCAAAAAGTCAACAAAAACACCTTTTGGGTCAAAGCTCCTTACATGAACATGGAAGATCCAATTGAGATGAAAACAAAAGGGTTGTTTATAGAACATCCTAAGCTCTCTAAAAAGTCTAAGAACACCCTTATAGGGTTAAAATCGAGAGAGATATGCATTTCTAAACTTGGCCAATTTTTGGAAAAGTGCATGAAGCAAATATTGAGCTAACTTGGAATTTTTCCAAATGGGCCTATCTTTTTATGTTTGAAAATTATTCCTAACATGGTCCACGACCTCTAAGCCCACCCATAAATTATTCTATTATTTATGCTATTTATTTTGATATTTTATTCATTAAAATTCAAAAATAAATAAATAAATAATGGAGATAATATATGATTTCATTTGAGATATTTTTCCATTAAGTATTGGGCAATATATTCTGATTATGTCAAAGAGAAACCTGCAAGACCATGAAAGGAAGAAAATATTCTTGTTTTGGAAAGTTTTGAAGCATATTTGTTTACACTCAATGCCAAGGATTTTTACCTCCATTATTGACCTAATGTGGGATACTATATAAACATAACCATTCAGAAGTACAAGGAGACGCGCAACTGCTGCAAAAAAGACCATGTTCACAAGCTTGAAAATTCAAAGAAAAGTGACAATCGGATTTGGAGTTATAGAGGGATTCAAGAGGTTATGAGGGTTGCAATCTATTCCTGGAGGCATCCTGAAGCTAACTGCATCATTTCCAAGCATCAAAGCTCCCAGAATCGCGACCAATGCAATCACAGTTTGAGTTTTATTCTTCAAAAACGACTATGGCCATACATGCGTTATAAATATGTTTTGATCATGCATTCCTGTTTGTATGAATGTTTATAACTTATTTGAATCATTAATTGCATGTTTTGGTGAATGTATGATGATCTGCCATTATTAGGGTTTGGACCTTTGTTTTAGGGTTTTCAGGTACAGGAAATTTGGGCCCAAAGATGAGTACCATCATGCTTAGGGGATCAAGCATAATTGATCTATGGCTTTAGATTTAATTTATATTGCATGTTGTGGATTTTGGAAGTTGTAGATGCTGTAGTGACAGATAACTTCCGTAGGTAATAGTGTAGAAGCTAACACGATGTATGAGTGGAGAAGATGACTGCGTGGCACAGCCCCACTGGCCAGTTCAAATCTGTGCGCGTTTTCATTTTGCTTGAATAATTTCCATGTTTTCACATTATATTATTTTGTTTGATTTATATTCACGAATTAACAGTTGGCACAGATGGCAAAGGCAGCACATTATGAAAGGGAGGACCTGGGTTCAATTCCCAGGTCTGGAATTTTATTTTTTCTAACAAGTTTCTTGTAGATTCAGTCTAGCAGTCTACCCACGCGTATCATAGGCCATCAGGTCAACACCATCTGATCTCAGTTGACTTGGATCCAGCGCCTCCAGTGTGTGACCCCACCATGGACCCTCAAACACACTCTCCACTGGATCTCACGCAAGGACATTGGGCTCCTTTGAGCTGGGCCTAGCAAATTGACACTCACACCCCCCAGACTGAAAACAATAGCAGGCCCATTCTATCCTCTTTTTTTTGTTTTTTTTTTTTCAATTTCTCTATTTTATTTTATTTGTTTTAAAATCAATTTTTTTTAAAATTTTAATCATAAAATCATAAAAAATCACAAAAAATAAACTTAGGGTTTTTTCTAATTAATTTGATTTTTGGAAATTAATTTAATTATTTTACTTATTTCCTTAATTAAAATTACCTAGAATTAGGTTTATTCACATATTTTCTTTTTTATCAAAAACACAAAAAAAATATGTTTTAATTAATTTTTCTTGTAAATAAATCACCAATTAATTTTATTTCTTGTAATTAAAGATAATTAGATTTAAATATATTTTTTGTAATTAACATTAATTAGGTTTAGATATTTTTGCCAATTAAAATTAATTAGACTTAGGATAATTTAATCAAATCTTTTTTTAAAGTAATTCAATCAAATTTCTTTTTTTCTTAAATTATTCAATTTCGAATCTTTTGCCATTAATTTTTAAATATTTCCTTTTGCTACTAACCCTAATCCTACCAACCTCCATTCTCCCGATTCTAACATTTTCTTGCCTCTTTATTTTGTTAAGTTACTTTCTCGTAAATTATGTAACTGTTCCTCGGTTTGTAATAATTTTAATTAGGTTTAAATTTCCACATCTAATTATATAATTTCCCAAGGCCTTGTAATAGCTTAGGAATTTTATTTTCTGCAATTTATTTTCCGCACTATTAACTGCTTAGATTAATAGGATTGTATGGAAAGATAACGACTAATGGAACATATCATAACCTAATTCAAAGATAATATATCTGAGTTAACCACAATTGCACATACTCACCCCTAGGGTAACTCCCAATTCGGTTACCTTCGAAAACGGTCACAATTCTCGAAATGTGAGAATTTTTAGTGACTGTCTTAGAGTTCAAGAGATCACAAGTCCCTCGATGACCCTTTCGACTGTTTCCTCAGTTAAAAAATGATCTTATAACTTTAGGACAATTACTAAGAGTTCTTGCTCAGTTGCCTTAGTGACCTTAAATGTCCCTTCGGTAGTCCCTCAACATCCAACGATAGGGCCACCTACTCACTAATAGTAGGATAATATTATGTAAAGGAAAGGAGGAAAAGAATAGCCTTTTTCAAGTAGGTAGATAGTTGTTAAGTACTAGCTCAAAACAACCTTTTTCACACTACACTTTCAAAACCTTTTCAAAAACTCTTTATCAATACTCTTGAGGACTGATACAAGAGTTATCATAAAGCAAACAAACTTTTCAAAACATAGAAACACGAAAGCAGTTTTCAAAATGAGTAAGTACCTAAGAGCCCTTAGAAAACTACGGATGGAAAGGGTGCTAACACCTTTCCTTTCCATAATCTACCCCTCTTACTCAGAAAATTCTCGAAAAAGTCTTTTTCTGTTCTTTTGACCCTTTCCTTAATTTGGATAAAAGAAAAGTCGGTGGCGACTCTCGCTTACCGCAACATTTGTGAATACAAACACAAAACTAGTATAACAGTCGGTTCTTCCACCGTATCGCAACATTATTCTGTGACAATCTAAGTGCCATAAATATATCAAAAAATCCTATTCAACACAGCAGGACCAAACACATTGATATCCGCCATCACTTCATAAGAGAGCTTGTTGAAGAAAAGATTGTTGCCTTAGAACATGTAGCTACTGAATTACAACTGGCTAACATTTTCACTAAGGCTTTGGATGCAAACTAGTTTGAGAACTTAAGAGGAAAACTAGGGATCTGCATATATGACGGTTTCTAGAAATTAAAGGCGTGTGGGAATATCATTAAAGTAATATTATATTATTTATGTTTCTAACAAATCAAATTTCATAAGCAATCATTTCAAGACTATCTCAAATACTCTCCCAAATGCTACGACATTACCACATTCTATTTTCACAACCTCTTCATTCTCCTTTATAGAAAAAGAACCCTTTTTATTTTCCATCTCACTGTTCAAAAAATTTCAAAGATGTCACAACATCATGCCTCGTCTCCCTCAAATGGCTCTTCCGATGAAGCCAAGGCTTCTAGGTCAAAGACTGTCAACCGTCCTGAGGACCTATCCCTTGATAAAGTCCTGGTCGTTACTCCTCTGTCAACTATTACACCTCTTGAGAAGAAGGTCAAGAAACCCAGATCATCACATGCAAAGAAATCCAAAGACGAGTTTGACACATCTAAAGGTAATGCTCATACTGCTACCGATGATAGGTCAGAAGAAGACATTGTTAATGTTGATATGAGTATTAGAAGGCTGGTAGGTAGGGTGTTAAATGAAGGTTTTGTTGTGCCTGGGATTTCTACTCCTCTTGCCTAAATTCTTTCTCAGGCTGACAAAGGTACTGATCCTCAAAATACTACTGAATCATCTGCCTTAAAGAAAGATGTTGCTGAAAGTGAACTTGATAAGTTTGCTACATCTGTTCTAGAACAAGTGGAAGTTAATGTTTAACAAGATGTTGAAACATCATCTACTGAGAAGGACTCTCCTTCTAAGGAAGATGTTGGTGGCTCCAAATCTGCAAAGAATCCAAATGTTGATAATTTGGTGAATGTTGATGAGCTGTCTGACAATGACCTTATTTCCAATGTGGTGGCTGGAATTGCTAAAAGGCTCAAGTCTAGAAAGGTTAAGGCTGTGAATGTTACACCCCCTAGAAAGAGTATCAAGAAGAAGACTATGTATGGTCCCCCAAAGCTCGGAAGTAAAGTGGTTCCTCCCTCCAACAAAAGAAAAGTTAGACCTGATGGCTCCTTAGATGATGATGAGGATGATGTTCAAAACATTCTCTTGTGAAGAGATCTAAAAGTAAGAAGAAAGTTGTATTAGTAGAAGAAGCTGACTCTGGTTATGATGTCGAGGATGATGTTAAGGACATCTCTCCTGTGAAGAAGTCTGTAAGTAAGAAGCTTTCTGTCAGGGTGCCTGATGCTCCTCTTGACAACATTTCCTTATATTCTATTAGCAATGCTGAAAAATGGAAATATGTTTTCCAAAGAAGTATTGATATTGAAAGAGAGTTGGGAGACGATGCACTAGAATTCAAAGAGATTATGGAGCTGATCTCATTTGCTGGCTTGATGAAGACTATCAGCAGGTTTGCAAAATTCTATGATACACTTGTTAAGGAATTTATTGTTAATATTCCTATAGATTGTGCTGACATAAAAGTAAGGAATATAAGAAGGTGTTTGTTAGAGGTAGATGTTTTGAATTTTCCCCTGCCGTCATCAATAGATATCTGGACAGGTCTGAAGATGATTATTATGAATTGGAAGTTACTGATAATCAGGTGTGCAAAGCCATCACTGCAAACCAAGTGAGTGATTGGCCCTTGAAGAATAAGCTCCATGTTAGTAAATTAAGTGTGAAATATGCTATCCTGCATAGAATTAGAGCTGCTAATCGGGTCCCTACCAATCACACCTCAACCATTAAAGTTAGTTTAGGAAAATTTATCTATACTGTTGGAAATAAGAAACTATTTGATTATGGTGCTCACATTTTTGAACAGACTATAAAGCATGCAGGAACTTGTGCTATCAAGATTCCTATTGCCTTTATATCTCTTATTTGTGGAATTATTCTAAATCAACATCCTGGAATTCTGTCTGGCACTGATGTAGTTTGCAAAAGGGAGTGTGCCCTGTCCCTTCACTTCAAGCTGTTTTCAGGTAAACATGTCCCAGACATTGACATCTTCCTCCTCTGAAAACAAGACCTCAAGCAAGGATGATATGATTACTGAGTTAATGGAAGCCTGCAAAGAACTTGATAAGGTGATTAGAGTTAGCTTAGCAAGAAATCTGATCAAGAAGCTGCAGAAGGATAACAGTCTTGATGATAATGTGAGTACTGAAGGAGGAGATTCTGATATTGAACCAAGTTTTGATGCTGCGAAGTCTGCTGGTCCTGAAGATAACTAGACTGCTACTGCTACTGCTACTACTACTGCTGCTGCTACTGCTACTGCTACTGCTGCTTCTACTGCTACTGCTACTGCTACTGCTACTACTACTGCTACTGCTACTACTACTACTACTACTACTGCTACTGCTACTGCTACTGCTACTGCTACTGCTACTGCTACTGCTACTGCTACTGCTATTGCTACTGCTACTGCTACTTCTACTTCTACTGCTACTGCTACTGCTACTGCTACTGCTACTGCTACTGCTACTGCTACTGCTACTGCTACTGCTACTGCTACTGCTACTGCTACTTCTACTGCTACTGCTACTGCTCCTACTCCTACTCCTACTCCTACTGCTACTGCTACTACTCCTATTCCTACTCCTACTGCTACTGCTACTGCTACTACTACTACTACTACTACTACTACCACTACTACTACTACTACTACTACTACTACTACTACTACTACTACTGCTACTGCTACTGCTACTGCTACTGCTACTGCTACTGCTACTGCTACTGTTACTGCTACTGCTGCTGCTACTGCTAATGCTACTGATACTGCTACTGCTACTGCTACTACTACTGCTACTGCTACTGCTACTGCTACTGCTACTGCTACTGCTACTGCTCCTACTCCTACTCCTACTCCTACTGCTACTACTACTACTACTAATACTACTACTACTACTATTACTACTACTACTACTACTGCTACTACTACTACTACTACTACTACTACTACTTGGTAAAGGATCTATACTCACCACCAAAATCAGACTGAACAGACCTAATAGTGACCTGAAACTTAGTTTGGACAAACTTATGAAACAAATTAAATGCATGCAAGGCCTCAGATTTTTGTTTTAAAAGATATAACTAAGTGTACTTGGTGTACCCGTCTACAAATGCTATATAGTATTTAATGCCAGTATTAGAGGGAGAGGGTGAAGGACCCCACAAGTCAGTGTAAATCAAATCAAAGGGTCGATGATAAACAATATTAGTTAAAGGAGCATGAATTATATGGGCTTTACCAACATTGCAAGGAGTACATAAAATCGAATCTTGGTTATTAGAAGTATGAACATTACAAGATTTCAAAATATGAGATACAATTTTAAAATTGGCATGTCCCAGTCTATGGTGCCAAAGTATGCCAGGATTACATTTAGTAGTACTATGAGACTCAAAGCTAGAGGCTACATAGCTATGAATACCATAAAATAAGGGCAGAGTTTTATTCAAGCTAAGTGGAATGATGAGATCCAAAGAGTGCTGAGGAAAGTAGCCATCATAACCATAGCTAGATTGTTGGGAGTTTGATCCTGAGGAGCATTCTCATTGATAGTGGCATTGTTTATTGAGTTTCTCTTAGTATTGGAGGCCTCTGGTTGCGTAAAAATCTCATCAAATCGATGCCAACAAGTGGCCACAACATGCCCATATTTATCACAGAGTTGGCACGTAGGGTGATTTCTAATTAATTGTTTGTCTCTACCACGACCACAAGCATGAGTAAACATGTTGCTTCTTCCTTGATTTCCCGAGTAAGATCCTCTGGAGCCACGACTTTCTTGATTTGCATGAGCAATGTTAGCAGCAACGGTAGTTGCGGCCAATTCTTGGTGAAACTTATCCAATTGAGCTTCCTGAACATACAATAATGCTTCAACATCATAAAGATTGAGAGGAATAGGACTACCATACATCTGCATAACAAACGGATTGAACTCCTATGGAAGTCCTTCAAGAATAAAATCGATCTAATCTTGTTCCCTTAACGAATCCCCAACTGTGAGCAACAAATTAGCAATAGATTTGATGCAGATAACATACTCAATGATCTATTTGTTGCCCTTCTTGGTGGATTTGAGCTCAACACGTAACTGGAGAACTCTCGCTTTCATATGAGCATTTAAATACTGATGAATCTTATCCCAAACCTCAAATGCATGCTTACATGCAAGAACCCTAGGTAGTACTAATTCAGAAATCGTAGATAGTAGCCAAATGAAAACAACTTGATCTTGTATAATCCAAGCCTCATACTCATCAAAAAACGTACTTCAAGGCGATCTTGCGCAGTTTTGAATTTCAGCGGAATTTGCGGATGAACCACAAGTTTAAGCATCTTCTGTGTGAGAATCACACCTTGAACTTATTGATTCCAGAGTAAATAGTTGTTTTCTTGAAGTTTAATCAAGAGTTTAGGACCAAATCCATTGTTAGATTTGGATGATGAGAAGACTGTAGAGACATCTTATGTGTGTGGGGTACATTTGATACATGATTCTTGATTATTACCAGACTCCATTAATGAGAAATTTGAGCTTCAGAGCGATGAACTGGTGCGACAAAGAGGAAGACGAAGAGCGATTATGATGGAAGCGTAGAGGATCGCACCCCGAATGATACCATATTAGAACTTATTTCTTATCTACAAGCCACACAATAATCAAAATGAAGAAAAGAGGAAATATAGAAGATGAATATTACAATACTTTTACAATAGAAAAGTATTTTGTATATGTATTTTAGCAGTACAATATTAACACTATATATGTATAAGGCCCAATAAAAATAAACACAACGGCATACATATTATTAAGAAGCCTAGGCAATATCTCTAATACGGGGGAAATATTTTGTACACATTTGGACGTTTAGAATAAAATAGCTTAATATACATGTGTTTGTGGTTGTTAGACTAAGAAGATGTTCTATTACTCTTTAAGGTTCGAAAAAATAACATCATTAGATATTTAATGTTATATCCCCTATAACATAATGGATGTTGGATACATTGAGTAGTTATATTCGGTTGGTTTCTAGCTAGGGGTGGAAATAGGTCATACCGATAATAGGGGCCTACGATGTAGCCTATATAGACTCAGGCTACAACCTATTCTACATAGGCTCAGGCTAGGCTTGGGCTTTTTTATAAGTCGATTCTTTATCGAGCAATCGGGAAGACGTGCTGCTTTCAATTTGGGAGCCTGCTGAAGTTGAGGACCGTAGAACCCTTAACCCATCTTGGCCTTTTGGGTGTAGTGCGGATACTATGATAGAGCAATCCAGAAGTAGTTGTCACGCAATTTTGCACTCAGACGAGTTTTTTATAAGAATATTACTATACCGAGCTAATCTGGACGTTGGTAATATCTGAAGGAATAATGTAGACTCTTAGAACTGTTTTGAACCTTGTTCGACATGTGATAAACCATTAGTCCTTACCTTGTTGGTAGTAACTTTGACTTCATGCTCGTGACGTCGAACCTATGAACCTCAATGTTTGTGATCTTGTGTGTGATTGTTGCATCATGCATTCATGCACCCATGAGCATTCTTTAAACTGTTGATTCAAAGAACTTAAGTTTGACTTTTGAAAATATCACAGGTACATTTTGACCATGGATTTTGGAAAGAGAAAGACTCGAAAGTACAGTTTCAAGGATCCTAAGATAGAAGAACTGATGAGTTTGATTCCTGAGATTGGGAGTTCTACAGATTTCCGGAAGAAGTATGAGGGCATTGTTCCTCTTATGAAGCTCAAGATGAAGGAGGGTATTCTTTCTATATTGGTCCAAGTCTATGATCTGTTATACCAGTGTTTTACTTTTCCTTATTATCAACTGATGCCCACATTGGAAGAGTATTCGTACTTACTTGGTTTACCTATTATTGATTGTATTCTGTTCACTGGCTTAGAAGGAGAGCCTAAGTCTCATGAGATTACTACCATGACTCACTTGAAGAAGTTTGAGATTGAGGCTAACATGACTACCAAAGGGGGAATCAGAGGTGTACCTTCTCAGTTTCTATTAGATAAAGCTCTTTACTTCTCCAAGATGAAGAGTACAACTGCTTTCGAGGCTATCTTTTCTTTGCTCACCAATGGGTTGTTCATGTTTCCTAACGCCGACAAATTTATGGATGTTAATGCGATTAGGATCTTTCTGATTGGGAATCCAGTCCCTACGCTGCTAGGAGATACTTATTATTCCATCCATCTTTGGAATTTCTATCAGGTATGGATGGTCATCTGTTGCACATTGTTTATATATCAGTGATTTATTTCTCACTTGCCTCAATCTATTGCTTTTTTGGATATCAAGAAGAAACCACGTTGGGCCCCGAAGATTATAGCTCTCACTCATTTTGACATTGATTGGTATCATCAAGCTTATTATGATGTGGAAATTATTGATAACTATGGTAGTTTCCATAATGTGTCTCTTCTTGGTACAAAGGGAGGAATTAACTATAATCCCGTTCTTGCATGACGTTAACTTGGATATCCAATGAGAGGCAAGTCAAACAACATTCACATGAGTGGTTTCTTTCTCAAAGAAGGAGAAGATCACAAGGCAGATAAAGAAGCAATTGAAAAGGCTTGGCGCCATATTCATAGAAAGGGTAAAAAAGACTTGGGACCAAGAGGAATTGTTTCCTTAGATCCTCATCTCCGTTAGGTATAAGCAAGGGCAATTCAGTTGAAGATGCCTTATTCTTATGAAGAACATATATCTGATATGTTTATGAGGACTACCCCTCATCTCTTATATGAGGTGGAAGAACTCCAGCTTGCCTTGGTTAAGATGCAGCAAGAAAAGGAAGCATGGAAGAATAAGTACCAAACTTTGGAGGTTTCTTACTCAACATAATTGAAAGAGAAGGATGACTTGTTTGAGATTCTCGAGAGTCATTCTGTGAAGATGATGGAGAAGAAAGATGATTAATTTTCCTCTAGAGTTCAACCCTATCCAAGTCACCCATTTTATGATTCTGGTGGATAGGAAGAAGTCGTCGACGAGTATGTAGAAGAGAATAAGCAGGTGAAGGCTCAGATTGCAAGACTCAGAGGAAAGCTTCAGCGTGTGGAGAGATCTTCATCAGCTTTGTCTCCTTAGAATTTTTAGATTCTATCTTTATTCTCTTGTACTTAGGATTATTGAAACTTCTACTAAAATATGTAATCCATTCCAAAATTATTATTAAAATGAGAGTTTTAAGTATTTCCAAATGTGTTAGTACTTCAATATTTTCAATTGTTTATGATTCTTCGAGTTCCTTGAATAAACACAATATCATGTATCATTTTGCACGTATTTTTTGCATTCATGTTCATTCCCAGGTGTCTTTCTTATTTCTCTGCTTCGTTCAGTCATCAAGTTGTCTCATCGCTACAATATTCAGGCTAATTCTAGAAAGAAGATGGAAAATCTTGAACAAGAGAATCGTGAGTTACGCAAAGAAGTTACTGCTTTGAGAGCCGATATGGATAATCTAACTACTTTGGTTGAGTCATTGGTGGCTGCTCAGAATCAGCCACCACCTCCTCCCCTGACTCCTCATGCTACTCAACCACAACAGAAAACCGTTTTTTCAGAAGTTCTGTCAGTACCCGTCTCGGTTACTCTAGTTACTACTACTCAATAACATATGCCTCACGGTTACCCATGGGGAATGCATGAGAATTTCATGCCAGAAGGTTACAATCTTGTTTCTCAAGTTGCTCCATTTGTTTAAACTTTTGATGCTTCTACACTTCATGTGGTGCATGCAACTCATGTTGTTAATAATGAGATTCATCATGCGGCACCTCCTACGGTGAATGCTATGCCTGTTATTAATGATGAAGTTTATCATACTTCTCCTCCACCAAGTGAAATTTTAGGCTTTTATGACTGAATGGGTGGCTTTCAAGATCAATTCAATGAAATGCAGAAAGAAGTGAAGGCTTTCCGAGGGAAAGAGTTATTCGTACAAAATATTAGTTCCAACAAAGTTTAAGGTGCCAGAGTTTGAAAAGTACAAGGGAAACTCTTGTCCCTGTGACCACCTGGTGATGTATATCAGAAGGATGTCCACTCATACTGATGACCAACACTTGCTTATTCGGTTCTTCTAGGATAGTTTAACTGGTGCTGCCTTGAAATGGTATATGGGATTGGACAGTAGCAACATCCGCACATTCAATGACTTAGGAGAAGCTTTTATGAAACAATATAAGTACAACATGTTTATGGCACCTGATCCTGACCAGCTGAGAGCAATGGCTCAAAAATATAAGGATTCATTTAAGGAGTATCCACAGTGTTGGCGCGAGTTTGCTGCCTAAGTGGTACCCCTAATGGGAGAGCAAGAAATGACTAAGGTTTTCCTAAAAACCCTTGGTTCATTTTACTATGAAAGAATGGTGGCGAGTGCGCCAAGTGATTTCACTAAGATGGTAAGTATGGGCGTTGGTCTAGAAGAAGCTATCAGGGAAGGAAAATTGACAAAAGATGAAGGTTGTAGTTGAACAAGGAAATCATCATATGGGTTTTCTAAGAAGAAAGAAAGTGAAAAAAATGTTGTTGCTGAAGAAAGAAGGGTTAGACCACCAAGAAGATGTCATCAGCATAAACAACATGTTGCTTATGTAACCCTGATTGTTAATATAACTTTGACTGTTATTTTCTATCAAAAAGCACGACAACAAAGTAATCAAGGGAAAGGTCAGAAGAGAGAAGCTTTTGATCTTATTCTGATGATTTATGCATAATTGTTTCCGGCTTTAATTCAAAAGAAATTCGTGCGGACTAGGCCTCCCCCTGTGTCACTATAAAGTTGATCAGACTTATGCATTTCATCAAGGAGCCCCGGGTACATCATTGAAAACTGTTATCTGTTGAAGTATGAAGTGTAGAAGATGGTAAGATCTGGTCTCATGTATTTTAAATATGTTGGTCCTAATGTAAAATATAATCTACTACCAAATAATGGAGGTGGGAGTGATGTAAATATGGTTGTTGGTTGTCCTAGGGACTTTCGGATATTTGATATCAATCTGGTCATAGGTGATTTAGTGAAGATGCATGCTGATCTCTGTGAGTTCATCTATTACACACACGATCATGCCGCTTGTAATGTTTGCAGTACATATGTCTATGGATGTGATAAAGTGAGAGATGATCTTCAAGAAATGATAGATGAAGGTCTTATCCACATAATCAGACCAAAGAATGAATATGAAGAAGAGGTGAATATGGTTTATAGTTTTCCCGGAGAATTCCAGACTTTTGATGTAAACTATATGGATGATGATCTAGTACAACTGCACGCCACATTTTGTCACATGGATGGCCAAGAGGTACATCATTATGGGTCCTTCCAGATCTGCTGTAGGGATTCTCGTGGTTGTTCTGTTGTAAGAAGAGGTATTCAATTGCTATTAGATAATGGTACTATTAGAGTCACAGGCGACAAAGATGATTATAATGGATTGAATGTGATTGAAGACTACTCTATTGAGTCTATGTTTGATGATGAATATGTTTCTGCTGATGAATATGTTTCTGCTGATGAGTTTTTTCTTCTCATGAAGGTTTATTTTCTGATAATGATTCTACAATTCATGAGTATGTGGAAGAAGCAGGGGTGAACGTAATTGTGACATATTTTGGTGTTCCCACTCCTGTAGAGATTGTATACCACAACAAGCCCATTGTTTCTCCCGTAGTTATTTGTTTGCCTGGTCCTATCCCATATGAATCAGATAAAGCTGTGACTTATAAGTACAATGAAACTATCTTGGAAGATGGTGTGGAAGTTCCTATCTAACCTTTGTCCCATGTTGAGAATATTGCTTAAGCTAGTCGGGTAACACGCAATAGTCATATCTTCGCCCCTACCTTTCGAGGATATGTTAATTCTGGTAAAAAGGTCGTTGAGAATGCTGAACCTAAGAAAGTGGTAGGAGAATCTAGTGGAACTGCCTTGGAAAAGGATGTTGATGATCTGATGAAAATCATCAAGATGAGTGATTACAAGATTGTAGATCAGTTGTTGCAAACTCCATCTAAGATTTCCATTTTAGCATTGTTGATGAACTCCTTTACACATCGGGAATCTCGGATGAGGGTGTTAGATAAGGATTTTATTGAAATGGATGTGTCTTTGGATCAGTTCAACGGTGTTATGGGGAATATTAAATCTTGTAACAATTTGAGTTTTTGTGATGAGGAATTTCCTGGTGAAGGGAGAAACCATAACCTGGCTCTGTATATATCTATGAATTTTAAGAATGACTCTTTGTCTAATGTGATGATAGACAGTGGATCTACTTTGAATTTCATACTAAGAAGCACTCTCATAAAGCTCAAATACCAGGGAACTCCCATGCGCCCAAGTGGAATTATAGTAAAAGGTTTTGATGGTTTGAGAAAATCTGTCATTGGAGAGGTGGATTTACCTATTCACATAGGTATGAATTTATTCTAAATCACCATTCAGGTTATGGATATTATCCCAACCTATAGTTTTTTATTGGGATGACCCTGGATCCATGAAGCAGGAGCTGTTACTTCAACCTTGCATCAAAAACTGAAATTTGTCAGTGAAGGAAAGGTAGTTATTGTGAACGATGAGCAAGCTATATTGATATATTATTTGTCTTCCTTTAGCATTGTAGAAGTTGATGAAGCCATTGTTGGAACTCAGTTCCAAGCTTTGTCCATTGATAATATAAGGAAAAATGAAGATTTTATCACCTCGTTTAAGGATGCGCAACAGGTAGTGCAGAAGGGTCCTTGCAAGGTGTGGGGCAGGTTATTAATCCACTTGTGAACAGAAACGGGACTAGTTTGGGTTTCTCCATGAAGAAGGAAGTTGTGAAGTCGAAGTACGCTTTGAGTAAATATCAAGATATCTTTCACAGTGCAGGATATCTCCATCCGACTACTCCAAGGATCAATGCTTATCTCGAAGATGAGTCAGAGCAAGAGATGCTGAACTTTGTGACACATGGAGTCAGAACCCAGAATTGGATCACTATTGATGTCCCTTCTTGCATTCACATTTCAAAGTAATTTGTTTTTTTGTTTGTCTTTTCAAAAATCTTTCACTCTGCCCAAGGTGAAAGTAATGATATTGTATGGGCGTTTTTGTTGTTTTGAATTTTAAAATCATTAATAAAAGTTGTTTTTTATTTCTAAAATTGTGTCTTTATTTTGTGCTTTTTCTTGGAAAATGGTAATCAGAAAAACCTTTCAAAATAAATAATATTTGTAAATAAATCTGCATAATCACTTGTTACATGTGTGAGTTTCTAAAACCAATCATAAATCATATGTGCAGATTAATTAAAAAAAAACCCGTTGAGTGCAATGACCCTGCACCCTCTTCCAACTTTGGATATCCTGTGTATGTGGCTGAAGAAGAAGAATATGTTGAAATCCCATAAGAGGTTTCATGGTTGCTCGAGCGCGAGGAAAATACCATTCAGCCGTATAAAGAGTCGTTGGAGATGATTAACTTGTGTTCAGAGGAAGATCGAAAGAAGTCAATATTGGGGCATTGCTTCATCCCGATGTGAAGTACAGGTTGATTAATCTGTTGAAAGAGTATGTGGATATCTTTGCTTGGTCTTACCAAGATATTCCTGGTTTATATCCTGATATTATGGAACATTATTTTCTGCTAAAGCCAAAATGTTCACCTATCAGGAAGAAGCTGCGAAGAACTCATCCTGACACGGCAGTGAAGATTAAAGATGAGGTTTTGAAGCAGATTGGTGTTGGTTTTCTTATGACATCAGTGTACCCTCAATGGATTGCCAATATTGTTCCAGTACCAAAGAAAGACGGAAAAGTCCGCATGTGTGTTAATTATAGAGATATTTAAATAAAGCAAGTCCGAAAGATGATTTCCCATTGCCCTATATTGATATGTTGGTTGATAGTACAACAAAATTCAAAGTGTTCTCATTCATGGACGGTTTTTCCGGATACAATCAAATTAAGATGACTCTTGAGGACATGGAAAAAACAACATTTATCACACCCTAGGGAACATTCTGTTACAGAGTGATGCCCTTTGGCTTGAAGAACGTTGGTGCAGCGCACTAGAGAGCTATGACAACCCTATTCCATGATCTGATGCATAAGGAAACTGAAGTATATGTCGATGATATGATCGCCAAATCTTAGGATGAGGAAGGGCACATAGATGACTTGTTGAAACTGTTTCAGCATTTGATGAAGCATCATCTATGCTTAAATCCAAATAAGTGTATTTTTGGTGTTCGTTCAGGAAAGTTGTTAGGTTTCATTATCAGCCAAAAAGGAATTGAAGTTGATCCTGATAAATTTAAGGCCATTCAAGAAATGCCTGCACCAAGAACTGAAAAGAAAGTTAGAGGCTTCCTTGGACGTTTGAATTACATTTCCAGATTTATCTCCCATATGACTTCCTAAGGGAATTTGAAAGCATTAAAGAGTATCTTCTTGAGCCTCCTATCTCGCTCCCTCTTGTTAAAGTGAGACTATTGATTATGTATCTGACTGTGTTAGATAACTCCATGGGCTGTATTTTGGGACAACAAGATGAAACATGAAGAAAAGAATATGCCATTTATCATCTCAGCAAGAAGTTCGTTGACTGTGAGTCACGGTATTCTATTCTGGAAAAAACATGTCGTGCTTTGGCCTGGACGACAAAGAGATTGCTGAAATATATGTTGAATCACACTACTTGGTTGATTTCCAAAATGGATCCAATTAAGTATATTTTTGAAAAGCATGCTCTTACTGGAAGAATTTCCCGCTGGCAGATGTTGTTGTCTGAATATGATATTAAATATCGTACTCAGAAGGCTATTAAAGGCAGTGTGTTGGCGAAGTACCTTGCTCACCAACTGTTTGATGATTATCAGTCTTTTAATTATGATTTCCCTGATGAGGATGTGATGTTTTTGAAATTAAAAGATTGTGATGAACCTTTTCCTGAGAAAGGTCTTGCACCTGAATCTCGGTGGGGTACATATCCCTTTCACTATAAGGCTGACATTTGATTGTACCAATAACATGACGGAGTATGAAGCTTGTATCGTGAGTCTTGAAGAGGCTCTAGATCTCATAATCAAAATTATTGATGTATATAGTGATTCAACTTTGGTAATAAATCAGATCAAAGGAGAATGGGAGACTCTTCACATTGTCTTGATTCCCTACAAAGATTATGCAAGAATATTATTACCTTTCTTCAATAAAGTTGAATTCCATTACTTTGGCTTCCATGTACCAAGTAAATGCCTGGAATGATGTACCTTAGATTACATTATGGCATCTTGATAGACCAACTCATGTGTTTTCTACAGAGGGGACGCCGGATGAAAAATCTTGGTATTATAATATCAAGAATTTCCTTTAGACTGAAGAATATTTGGTTGTTGCATTGAAAAAAGATAGAAAGACATTGAGAAGGTTGACAGGTAGCTTTTTCCTCAATAAAGATGTGTTATACAAGAGAAATTATGATATGGTCTTTCTCAAATGCATGGATAGACACAAAGAAGACATGTTGATGCATGATATCCATGAAGGTTCCTTTGGTACCCATGCTAATGAACATTCGATGCTTAGGACATGTTACTATTGGCTAATAATGGAATCTGACTACTACAAATTTGCAAAGAAGTGCCATAAATGTCAGATTTGTGCTGAAAAGATTCATGTGCCACGAACGCTTCTCAATGTTATTTCTTCCCCATGGCCTTTTTCTATGTGGGGTATTGATATGATTGGAATGATTGAACCCAAGGTGTCGGATGGACATTGTTTCATCTTGGTGGCAATTGACTACTTCACCAAGTGGATGGAAGCAACTTCTTATGCTAATGTCACCTAACAAGTGGTAGTATGTTTTATCAAGAACAATTTTATATGTCAGTATGGTGTGCCAAGTAGGATTATTATTGATAACGGCTCAATTTTTAATAACAAGATGATTACGGAACTTTGTGAAGAATTTAAGATTGTCCATCACAATTTGTCTCCTTACAGGCCTAAGATGAATGAAGTTGTTGAAGCTGCTAGTAAAAACATTAAGAAGATCATCTAAAAGATGGTTGTTACCTATAAGGATTGGCATAAGATGCTCCCTTTTTTCTTTGTATGGGAGGTTGAGATTTCCTCTTTGCGTGTAATAATGGAAACCGAGTTGTCATATGCTGAATGGGTCCATAACAGGTTTGACCAGTTCAATTTGATTGAAGAAAAGAGAATGACATTCTTGTGTCCCAGTTATTTATATCAAAAAGAATGAAGAGAGATTTTGATAAGAAGGTCAAGCCTTGTGATTTCAGTGAAGGCGATCTCGTGCTAAAAAAGATCATGTCTTTTAACGTTGATTCCAGGGGAAAGTGGACTCCCAATTATAAAGGCCCATATGTTGTCAAGAAATCCTTCTCTAGAGGTGTATTGATTCTTAAAACTATGGATGGTGAGAAGATCCCACGTCCCATGAATGCTGATGCAGTCAAGAAATACTTCGCCTAAAGAAATAAAAGAACAGCTCGCTAAGTTGAAAACTCGAAAGGGCGGCTTAGGAAAAAATGAGCGGCTCGGTAGACTGAAAACTCGAAAGAGCGATCTAGGCAAAAGTTAGATACAAAAACAAAAATAAATTTCCCTGATAGGTTGAAAACCCGCAAGGGCAACCTAGGAAAAAGTTAGGAATTTCCTTGCAAGTAACTGAGTCAGACAAGACTTGATCATTAAAGCAACAATCTTCTCAGATTCTCATCACACTTTAACTAAAGCCTCTGCTCAGGAGTTCAAAGTAGTTAGGGAGAATAATGGTCATTGTATTTCAATGTATCTTTTCCATGTATTTACAATTTTCCAAAACTTTTTAATCATTTGTGGAGTTTGAGCCTTTATCCAATTCTCTGTAGTTCTTATTTTATTCTGTTTACCAAAATTTCATTTATTATTGATAGTAATTTTAAACACAAAAATACTTAATAATAAAAACATGTTTTTAAAAAGAATATGCAAATTCCTTTTTACCTCAATTTTATGATTCAAATGGGACAAAAGTAGTGGTTCTAAGGATGGACGTACTCTAAAGTTTCATAATTTCTCCCCAAGTAGTATTCCGGGTTACTCTTGTTGATATATGCATAATCCACTTGTGATTTTTACCTTGGTGTGATACGGTGGAAGAAATGACTTGGGTGTTTTGCGTTTTATCGCAAATGTTGCGGTTAACAAGAGTCGCCACCGACTTTTCTTTTATCCAAAAGGAAAGGCTGAAAAGAACAGGAAATACCTTTGAGATTATTTCTGAGTTCGGGGGGTAGATTATGAAAAGGGAAGGTATTAGCACCATTTCCATCCGTAGTTATCTACGGGCGCTTAGTTGCTTGCTAGATCACTTAATTTGTTTGAAAAATATGCTTTGTGTGGTTTTTGAAAGTATTTTGAAAAGGCGCCTTCGTTTATGAAAACTTTGTAATAATCTACCTACTCATAAGTCTTTTGTTCATTTCTTCCTTTCCTTTGATATTGTTATCTTACCATTGATTTGGTAAGAAGCCTTATCTTTGGATGTAAAGGGACGGGTGTGGGACATTTGTATAGTCATAGAACGTAACCCATGGGACGTTTTAGCAATGTCGTTTTAGGGACTAGATCATTTACCGAAGGCAACATCGAGGGTCATCGAGGGACTACGATCTTTTATCGAGGGTCTTTGCTAAAATGCCTATGTTCGAGGGACATGACTATTTTCCGAGGAAACAAGTGAGATTACTCTAAGGGTGCATGTGTGAATAGTGTGTTTGATTGCATGCATTGTCTTTGATTAGGGTTGTCTACTTGTTGATTTTATCTTGCCATACACACCTAATTACTAGCATTTGTACAAAAGTAATAAAAAGTGCAAAAAATAAATCCTACACTATTACAACCATATAGAAATGCATAAAAATATAAAGTCAAAAATAAGATAAAAAGAAGAAACAAGAGCTCCTTCGATTGGGGGGGAAGCAGCCTTCGATTATGCTTTTGTCGGCCTCCTTCCATTGCGGCTAGCATCAGCAAGTCATGGCCTTCGATTGGGCATGGCAGCAATAGGGTGTGGCCTTCGATTGGGCATTGGCAGTAACTGGGTGTGGCTTCTGGTTCTTCCCTGTTGCCTTCTTACCTTCTTCGATTGGGCCTGGAATCAGTAAGTCATGGCCTTCGATTCTGGCTTTCTGGGGCTTAGAAGTCAGGATGAGCATGCGTTCTGGCTGGGCCTGGAAGTTAGCATTGAAGCCCAAGGCTTTGTTTTATATTCCTTCCCCCCTGTCTCTTTCATTTGGGACATAAAATGGCAACATGGCCTAAGGCCATGTTAACCTTTGTCTTGTGGCCAAGCTAAATATTAAAGTATATTTAATAAACTCAAGCAACAAGAAACAAAAGATTATCCATAAAAACTGATTGAAAGGGTGTAATAAAAAGGAGGCAAAATATTATATACATGTTATGTCTGAAACGAGATGCAAGGGTAAGAGTAACTTACCTTACTTCAGCCTTAAAGATGAATTGGGCCTTGAGTGGTTGCCCTGGGCTCTCCTGGATTCAAAGGGAGAGGCCAACAGCTGGGCTTTGAATGCTGGATTCAAAGGAGAGGAGCAAACGTGATGCTTCTTTGATTCGAAGGAGACTGAAGTGTGGTTGTTATTTAGAATCGAAGGAGATGAATGTGATTCTGGGTTTTTTTATTTATTTCACAAGTGTTGAAGGGACTTGAGAGTTTTGTTGTGTTTGAGAAGATTTTGGAGGTTTCGTTCCTCTAGTCAAAAAATCCTCCTCTTGCCTTTGCAAAAAATTCCTCTATTTATAGGGAGAAAGTGGACATGTTGTAGTAGCCAGCTTTGCAAAGAAATAATAAAATAATATAACGTGAAAGTACAAGTGGGGGGCCTTTTTGCAGTTGGGGTGCAGAAGATGTGACTTATGCTTCTAGCCTTGCTTGTGCTCAGACCAAAATCAGGTTCAAAGCTGATTTTGTGACTAAAGTACCTTTTATGAAGAAAGGGTACACAGTTCTTTGCCAATTCATCCAAGAATGGTATTATCCAATGAATAAACCTTCGAAACCTTATGCAATGTATCACAAACTTTTGTAAACCTCTGGTTATGTGAATATTTGGAAGCAACATAGCCTGGAAAATAAGATTTGATCTTGAGTCGAATGTAAGAATGAGATCGAAGGAAGCCTTTGCCTCAGTCGAAGCTTGTGGTCAAAACAAGCTTACTCGAAGGAAGCTAATGCCCAGTCGAAGCTTGAGGCAAACACATTTCCCAATCGAAAGCTCGTGTTCGAAGGAAACATATTGTCCAATTGAAGCATGTGGATCGAAACAAACATAAAGGGAGTCATTGCCTTGTGTCTGTTTAGAATGAGGGAAGTTCCTGGCTTCTGAATCGAAGGGAGCTCTTTCAAGGGACACAAGAAGTTAGTCAAATCTTGTATGAAGATACCTCTTGGCTCAAACGAAACTTGTATGAAGCAAAGTCTGCAAGAGGCTCTTGGTGCAAGTGGATTCGAAGGATGCATAGAGATGGTTTCTTGGTCCCATTGAAACTTGTCCAAACGAGGCAAGCATGCAGGCAGCAAACTTTTCCAATCGAAGCAGGCTTGTAGGCAGTAAAGTTATCCAAATCGAAGCGTTTTCCTTGCAGGGGGCACATGTAGCCAGCAGGTTATGGCCTTCAATTGCAAGCATGCAAGCAACATACTTTTCCAATCGAAATGCTTTCCCTGCATGGGGCACTTGTGGCAGCAAAATTTGGTATTCAAAGCAAACATGTAGGCAGTGGAAGATATAAACGAAGCCTGCAACAAGAAGTCATATGCCCAGACGAAAGAGGCACACTGGCAGCAAATTTTGAGCAATCGAAGGAGGTGCAAAGTCTAACCGAAGGGTGCTGAATCGAAGGAGGATATTTTTCTCCAAATTTGTCAAAATGTTATTATTATCTGTTTTCTCCCTTTTTGACAGTTTCCTTTTAATTTTGTTACTGGAAAATCCCAATGCACTTGTGCAAACTTAAATCCTCAGAATCTTTGTGAGAAAAACCTTGAGAATTGAGAGGGCAAATTTTGGGGTACAACACTTGGATTGTTCGATTTCATACCAGTTGATATATGGTGTGGTGTTGGGTTTGTAATCCCATTTTCCCCAGTTAAGTCTTGGTTCAAATCATCTCCAAGTTGTTATATGGTGTTGGGTTTGTGTGGTTTGATACTTCTCTCCCATATTTCCCAGCTATGTCTTGATTCAGGTTCCTCTAGCTGAGTGTGATTCTTTCCCCAGCCAGATGATTAGGCAGAGATTGCAAAATCATGTAGTATTTGCTTAGTTGATTGGATTCTTTCTTCCTTTGTTTTGAAAATTGATGTGGAATCTCTTGTAGAGCATTGCTCCCTCCAGTTATGACATTGTTGTTGTTATATGACAAAAGCAATATCATTTTCTAAGAAGTATTGAAACAACTGCTAACCTTTTGGGTTTTCTCTCACCAAGTGTTTAGTTTAATTTAAAATCCCCATAATTTTGACTTCTTACTATGATGTTAACTTCTTAGCTCCCCATATGAAGCGAAGATGATGCTTCCCTCTAAAGTTGTTATCCCTGAGAAGTTTCACAAATTCTCCCCAGAGAAGTTTGTGCAACCACTACCCTTGATATTGAAGATTGTTTTTAGGCTCCCCTCAGCGTGCATGGTTTCGTTTTCCCTAGTGAAATCAGTACAAAATCCCTAGTTGAAGTCTAAACAATGTGACATTGTTTTCCCTAGCGAAGTCTGTTTGATATTCCCTGGTGAAGCCCGGAGGAGGGTGTTATATCCTTACAACTGTATTGGTTTATTATTATAAGATTTTGCTTTGATTTATTTTCAAAATGTATTTCTTCCCAGTGAAGTTAAACCATGAAGTAGGACTTTGTTTCCTTAATTGATGCTCACTCTCTTATGGAATCTTCATCCTGGATGTGATTTAGAAGAGTGTTGTCCTTACCCAAGTTGGTTTTGTCTGATTATTCCCAGTGCAATATGTTTGTTTTTCCAGCATGTACATGATAACATTCATACGTTCATGCATACATCATGCATAGCTGAATTAAAATTCATTGCTCATTTGTATTCATTGATGTTTTTATTGGCATATTATCCTCTTTGAAGAGTTAAGTTATCCTCTCTCCAATAGAGAGCCAACCTTAAGCAGAAAGTGTATATCCTTTCAATTTCCCCACTGAGTTATCCCTCGTGGAAGAATTTTTCTTTAGCCTTCCTGCCAGCTTATTATCTGGATGGAACTTGGTCCCCATTTGAGTTATTTCCTCGTTGGATGGTGTCTTGGTTTGCTGTTTCATTCCGGTTTGTTCATGATTTGAATTTTTGGTCCTTGCCAACAATGTTACTATGACCTCCCTAGGCTGTGAGCACCAAGTTGAGAATGTGCATTTATTTTGAACGTGAAGACGTTATCCCCTCAGCAGGAATGTGTTGGTATTTCCCAATGAAATCAAAATTCATTTCCCATCAGTGTTATTGCAATCCTTTTTCGTAACAACAAGTGGTAGTCTCTTTATTTGAGCAACCTGTAATTCCCCAGTAAGTCTGTTAATACTAGAGAAGATGTTTTTACTCTGATGAATGGAAGTCTCTACATTATGGGAGATAGTTCATTGTTGAGCTTGGCTTTACTCCGATGATAAAGACAGATTGTTGAAAAATCCTTACAACAATTATTACCCTTTTCAAGTGATATCTTGAGAAAAGAATAAATTGTTACCGTTCTCGGAAAAATCCAGTTCATTACCCTTTCCAGGTGGAATTCCTTGGTTAAAGAAGAAGTTGAGACGTGTTCTAGGTGGAATGCACGAATTTTGGGAAACTTATTGTGTTGTTATGTTTTTTCTACCTTCGTCCCTGAGTTGGTAGTTCACCATCATTCGTTAGTCGGCATTTATCTCTTTCTCCTCATTGGACTTTACCCATATAGAGTTGAGTTGTTCCCCACCATAAGTGTGCATGTCAACCTTTGTTCCCATCTATAAGTAGTGATGTCAATCTTTGTTCCCAACCATAAGTGTTGATGTCAACCCTTTGTTCCCAACCATAAGTGCTGATGTCAATCTTTGTTACTAGCCATAAGTATTAATGTCAATCCTTTGTTTCCAGCCATTAGTGCTCATGTCAATGCTTTGTTCCCAGCCATAAGTGCCGATGTCAAATCTTTGTTCCCAACCATAAGCGCTGATGTCAAACCTTTGTTCCCGGCCATAAGTGATGATGTCATCCTTTGTTCCCAGCCATAAGTGCTGATGTCAATCTTTGTTCCTAGTCATAAGTGTTGATGTCAAATATTTGTCCCAGCCATAAGTGTTGATGTCAACCCTTTGTTCCCAGCCATAAGTGTTGATGTCAACCTTTGTTCCCAGCCATAAGTGTTGATGTCAAACCTTTTTTCCTAGCCATAAGTGCTGATGTTCTCTTTTTGATGTTGTCAAAGGGGGAGAAGGATATGCTAGATGATGTTGGGAAACACATAGTCAAGAGGAGCGTCAAATAAACACGAAATGCCAACATCGTCATAGTTTTGCCATCATAAAAAGGGGGAGTATATGAGTGCAACTTCCCTCAAGATGTGTTTTGCATGATGT